>APFE030579770.1:275841-308600 GCA_000404065.3 Pinus taeda
TACACTTAAACATTAAGATTTAATTTACATCACATTTACTCATGAATGATCACATAATGAAAATAAAAATATCGGAATATCCAAAAGCAACCTTTATTATGTATCAAAATCTCAAAATCAACCTTTATTTATATTAATGTATGAGGCTGCAAGTACAATAAAGACTGTAAGGCTGCAAGAGAGATCCAAATCAGGATTTTCTGCATCCACATCCCATTCTTTAGAAGGACCACTGTTGTATTGGGAGTCTCCTACATAGTCGAACGACCTTAGTGCTCTTGATTAAATACACGTTTCATACCCTAGTACCCTACATGATCTTGATTATTGGGAGTTTCCCCTGCATAGAGGGCTTGGTTCTCTTGATTAAATACAAGTTCCATACCCTAGTACATGATAAAATCCAATGGAAACATTGCAATTCCTCCACTCCTGAAATCTTGAAAAACAAATAAGTCTGCTGGATTTTGAGTGAGATCTAAAATTCTACTTTCTCCATATGAAATCCAATGAGGGCGAAACCACTCTCAAACATCCTGAGTCATTTCATGGTAATGTTAAAAATTTAAGTAAAAGGATGAAAATGAAAAATAAAGGAGAATATCACTTTTACTTTAAGAATTTAACATTACCATGAACTACATATCCCTCAAACTTCCTGATGAACTGCATATCAACACTAGGGCAAAAATTCACTTTTATAACTTTAGACACGCATCTAGAAGCAACAAGAAGTCACTAACATACCCTAAAAGTAAATTAAAAAAATTAAAAATTAAAAAAAACACAAGTTAATGAGGAAACGTGGGTCGTACGGCTCTGAAACGCGTTTCCGGCCGTATTGGCCACGTTTCTGTTTCGAGAAACGTGGCAGTACGGCCGGAAACGCGTTTCACGGCCGTACCAAACATGTTTCCACGTTTCGTACCCGTTTCCGTACGGAAACGGACCTCCATACCACGTTTCTTGCAACATAGATTCCAATACTTGCCTCACACGTGCCCAAAACATACCATCAAGAGTGGTCTCCTCCACCTGTTCAAAACCTTGCCTATTAGCTGCATTTGTAGCTCTTTCCTTTAATACGTGCCAGTGTGGACTTGATACCATGCTATCCAATGACTCTCTTACCTTTAAAAGGCGCCTGAAGGTGAGGTAATAGGCTACCAAATCTAGTCTTCGCAATCTTCAACAACTCCAATCTTGAGTGACTGCGGAAAAGGCCATGGGTATTGCTATGATTTGTAATAAATTTTATCATTTCTTTGCCTCTCTTGTACAAATCACCATTCCATTTGTATTGTTGTTTTTTGTTCTTAACAATATCATGCATCAAAAGGTTCATTCTGTGAGCCAAATACCCAAACCAAAATATGTTGGGGTATTTATCCTCAATAATTGCTTCCATTGCCTTACAATTAGGATCATTATCAGTGATGACTTGGATGACATTGTATGGCCCAATACGGCCAACTGTTTCAAGTAATCGTTCTGCTGTTGATGCCAGTCTTGAACTTGTCTGAGTAATCATATGCTGAAAGAAAGATGTCACCATTAACAAACACAGCAAGAACACTTATCAATGGCTTGCCTTTTACATTTGTCCATCCATCAGATACAATGGACACCCCATGGTCAATCCAAGAATTTGTCATTCTACTCAAAGAATGTGATATTTTTGCTTTCTCATGATCAAGTCCAACAGTTCTAGCCTTGTCATAGCCAAGGCTGTTGTATCCTTTAGGGGCATCATTTATAGTAGAAACCATTTCATGCCAATAAGTTGAGTGAAGAACATTGAATGGTATTCCTCATGCATAGAGAAACCTGTAAACTTTTGAATCCACATCATTCCTACACCCTTCATCAAGGAAATCTGATATGGTTCTACACCTTAAACATGGTGACCCTGTGCCTCCATATCCATTGCCATGGGAGGATGCTGAAAGAGTTATTTGTGCATGTGATTGTGAGCTTGGTTCAAAAAAACCCTTTGATTTTTTAGATTTGTACTGGGCTTCCTCCTCTTCCCTTATGTATTTGGCTCTATTCATTGCTGACACACCTGTACAAGTTTTGATTCCTATTTGTTTATCTCCATCCCATGGACTTTTCCTGCAGAGGTGCTTTCTGGCACGGGTGTATGAACCTATGTAATTGTTGCAATGGGGGCAATGAAATTTAGTGGTTCCATCCCCTTTCCCTGCTTCAAGCCTATTAACATATTTCCACAACGCGGTTTGGTCTTGTTTAGTTGTAATATCTCGTTTCAGGGATATTCCTCAAACCCCAGCAATTCCAACCAAACAACATACAAAAGATACAGCAACTGGGAAGCTCAAAAGAGATGAAATCAACAGTAATGCAACATACGATAATGTATACATGAAATATAAGCAGATACTCAAAAAATGCAGAGAGAAATGTTAAGCCATTTTATTATTTTGAGTAATGGACAGAGTACAAGAGGTGATCAGAAGGATGGCACCTCGACTTGCACAAGGCAAGTGAAGAAATACACCCAGAATGGTAAGGAAATGGCCTCTCTCTAAACTGTGTGCAAGCTGCCAGAGAACTGTTGTGTTGTTGCTGTTGCTGGAATCAAGTGAGGATTTGGGGTTGTTCCCCTCCTTAGAAAATGTTGAAACTCTGGAATCAGCCTCTGCTCAATAAACCTAGAAAAATCCAGAAAGCTTTTTTGAAATAGTTGACCCCCGAAAATCACCCCCTTGAGGATCTACGCAATTCCCCAAGGCTCTACACTGCCACTGAATAGAACTCTCCAAAAATCTACCCGAAACTTTGCCAAAATCCTCCAATATGCAAGGGCTGATCCCTTGCTCAATCTCCCAGCTCAAATCCTTCGCAAAACCCCAATTCGGAACTCCCACCAAAAGAACTGCGTCCCTCTCTCAAGACTGCACAGTCATCCAAATGCTTATCTCCTCAGCTCCAAAAATCGATCCTCCTGCAAAAGACCGTTGAAAACTACCTTGCCTGAGTAGGCACTCGAAGTCCCCCGGGGCTAAGGGTGAAATCTCCGAACGAAGACACTTGATGCACTAAATAGTGCTGTAGACAGGCTAAACAGCAAGCGTGTTCTAAGTCGAAGTGACTAGATCAAATGCTCATAATCCAATGCCAAAATGAGGAGGCTCCTCTCTCCTTTATAGCATTGGTCTATTTCAACCCTAAGGCCCACCTCTTCCAACGTAGCCTCGCTCTTGCCACGTGCTCCTATCCATCTGCGCAGTCCCTCCAAGTGTCTACGTGGGCCCCTCCTCTACCTGGTCATTTGGCCCCCTTGGCTCCCCTTTAAGTCACAACGTTGTGCTACTAGGGAGTGACTTTATTTAAAAAGTGAGTTGTGTCCCCCCTTTTCTCACCTTTTTATTTATTAATAACTATAGAAGGCAAAATTGAACAAAATCGAATATTCCAATTAGCCATGGCTAATTAGGAATATTATAGTCTCCCCCGGCAAAATGTTGCTTGTCCTCAAGCAACTGAAGTGATGGATGCTGCAAAATTTTCTCACTCTCCCAAGTGGCATCCTCATCTGGTAAATTCTTCCACCTCAGCAAGAATTCCCGGACCGTCCAACTCCACAGCTACCTTTCCTTGGTATCAATAATAGCATCTGGTTGCAACACCAAATGCCCCTCATCATCCATGGGTGGTAGCTCATCTGTCACTGTCACATGCTGTCCCAATGCCTTCTTCAGTCATGATACATGAAAGACGTTATGAATGTCGCTGCCTTGGGGCAGCTCCAACTCATACGCAACCTGTCCAATCCTGCATATCACCCTGTATGGCCCATAAAAGCGGGGCTTGAGCTTCTCAGCGCCCTTCTGCTTCAGTGACGACTGTTGATATGGCTGTAATCGTAGGTAGACCAAGTCCCCTACCTCAAACTGTCTCTCCACCCGACCCCTGTCAGCATACAACTTCTCCTAGTTCTGCGTTGTAGCCATATTATCCTTGAGAGCTTGGAGAATATCCTGACTCTCTTGGATCCAAATCTTGGCTCTCGAAGCCTTGCTAGCACCAAACATCACGTCAGCAAAAGATAAAGGATGATATCCATACAAAGCATAGAATGGTGACATATCGATGGACATGTGATGTGTAGTGTTGTAGCAGTACTTCCCCAGATGCAGCCACTTCAGTCATGCTCTTTGCTGCCCGCTGACATAGTTACGCAAGTAACCCTCCAGCCACTTGTTAACTATCTCTGTCTGCCCGTCCGTCTGTGGGTGATAACTGGTACTTGGTGTCAACTCCGTCCCCACTAGCCGAAACAACTCCTGCCAAAACCCGCCCATGAAACGGTTGTCCCTGTCACTGGTGATGGTCTTAGGAAGACCATGTAGCCTGAAGACCTCTCTGAAGAACAGCTCGGCCACCTGCGCTGCTGTGTAGTGTGTGGATATGGCGAAAAAATGTGCGTACTTTGTCAGTCGATCAACGACAACAAAGATGCAATCCTTGCCCTATACCATGAGCAACCCTGTGATGAAGTCCATCTAAATACACTCCCATTTTTCCTCCGGAATGGGAAGAGGCTGCAATAACCCTGTGGGATGGCTCATCTCCCCGTTGTTCCTCTGGCAAACATTGCACTCCCGGACATGCTAGAGTACGTCCTCCTTGAGGCCCTTCCATGAGAACCTCTCTCTAATGGCCCTGTAGGTTTTGGTAAACCCCTGATGGCCGGCCAATGGTGAATCATGTGATGCCTGAAGTATCATTTTCTTGAGCTGAGATCCCTCAGTTAAGAAGATCCGGTCCCTGTAGTAGATGATCTCATCGACCACCCTGTACCCGTTATCCGCAACCTGCCCATCCAGAACCTCACATGCAAATCTGTCCTTGGAGTACTCTACTAAGAGTCGAGCCCTCCAGTGTGTGTCCAAGCTCATAAGAGACAACGTGGCTGGTCTACGTGAAAGAGTATTTGCTACCACGTTGTTCTTACCCTTGACATACTCAATGTCAAAGTCATACACTTGGATCTTACTAATTCACTTCTGCTGCCTCTCTTGTAGCTGTTTCTACTCCAAAAAGAACTTGAGGCTGTTGTGATCAGTCCTCACCCTGACCCTGTTACCCACTAAGTACTGCTAGAACTTGGCCAATGCATGCATGATGGCCAGCATCGCCTTGTCGTATATAGAATACAACCTCTCGTGCGGAAGGAGCTTCCAGCTCTCAAAGGCTATAGGGTGATCTCCCTGCATCAATACTGTGTCGTTCCCCTCTCCCGACGCATCACACTCCAAAACAAATGGTTACGTAAAATCGGGCAATGCAAGCACTGGGCAGTTGCTCATAACTTCCTTGAGCCTGTCAAAGGCTCGTTGTGATGTATCTGATTAACTGAATGCCCCCTTCCTCATCAGATCTGTCAGGGGTGCAACAAGCTGTGAGAAACTCTTGATGAAATTTCAGTAGTAAGTACAAATGCCAATGAACCCTCGAAGTTCTATCACGTTCCTTGGCTCCGGCCAATCTTTGATGGCCTTGATCTTCTCCTCATGGACCCTCACTCTGTCCACCCCTATGATATGTCCCAAGTATAACATCTCCATCAACCCAAACTCACACTTGGAGAGCTTGGCATAGAACTGTTGCTCCTCCAAGATGCGCAATACTGTCTCAATGTGCTGGATATGCTCTTCCCAAGTCCTACTGTAAATGAGGATATCATCAAATAACACCAACACAAACTTCTTCAAGTGACTGTGGAAGATGTGATTCAGGCAGGATTGGAATGTAGCTGGGGGGCATTACCAAAAACTCAAAGTGCCCATAGTGACACCTGAAGGTGGTCTTGGGAATGTCCTGCTCCCTCACGCGAATTTGATGGTACCCAGATCTCAAATCAATCTTTGAGAAGAACCATGCTCCTCTCAACTCATCCATCAACTCATCGATCCTGGGTATGGGGTACCTGTTCTTTAGGGTCTTCTCGTTCAGGGCCCTGTAGTCAATGCACATCCTCAATGAACCGTCCTTCTTCTTCACCAACACCACGGAAGAAGCAAAAGGACTCGTGCTCGGCCGAATGTGCTCAAGAGCCAGCAATTCCTGAATGGCCCGCTCAATCTCATCTCGATAGGCCTTGGGATGCCTATAGGGGGTAGTAATCACTGCCTGTATGCCCTACTCAAGCTCAATGATGTGCTCAAACCCACGGTCTGGTGGCTATCCCGGCGGAATCTCCCCAAACACTGCGGCATACCGGTCAAGGATGGACAATATCTCTGGGTGCACCGTCTGCCCTGTAGTCCCTGTATCGGATGCACGTAGCTCCATTGCCCACTCTACGTCTCCCTTCCGGAAGACTGCCTCCATCCGATGAGCCAAAACAGTCTGAGGCGGATATGTGTGCTGTCCCCATATCTTCTCATCATCCCACTCCATCTCTAGGGCCTTCCAATCTGTCGCGACCTTCCCAAGAGTGATAAGCCACTAAATGCCCAGTACTATGTTGGTGTTCGGAATATTGACCACAAAAAAATGGTCAGTCAGTGTGTAGGTGCCCATTGTCACTGATAACTCTGGGACATAACGAGCACATTCCATGGTCTGATCTCCTGGGACCAAAACTGAAAATCCATCGAAGCTCTTTGTCTGTATACCTCTCCGCTCAACCATCTTTGCATTGATGAATTGTGGGTTGCCCCACTGTCGACCAAAATTGGTACTCACTGGCCACGTATTGTCCCCCGTACGCGCAGCGTCAAATACTTGGGAACTCCTCGCAGTGCTGCAAGGGCCCCTTCGGTAGGTGCAAAAGCTGCACCACCTGCTGGTGGTGGTGGAGGTGGCAAAGGACCCTGCACGGCATGACTATCTCCTGCCTCCACATCATCCTCCTCATCTTCTTCCCCGATGCTTTCGGAGAAGACCTCAATAAAGTTTGCTTTGCCAGCAACACATCTATGTCCTAGTGCCCACGGCTCTTGACAGGTAAAGCACAACCACTTCTTCTTCAACTCCCTCTTGGCGTCATCATCAGTCTCTGCTCGTCTTGGATTCCCCTTTGGAGGCGGAATCCTCACGTCCTTCCCTTTAGGCTGGAAAGCCTGTCTTTGGGGGTAAGGTGTTCGGGTCCTGGGTAAGGCATCCTGTAAGTCCTTGGTCCTGCTGTTAGCATCCTGGAGTGTGGCTGGTCTAGTGGACCTGACTAGACCCCGAAGTGGCTCTGCTAACCCCTCAACAAACATGTAGATCCTCCGTGCCGTGGATAGATTTGGCACCATCACTGAAATCCTCAAGAAGTCTGCAATGTAGGTCTTTGGGCTCCCTGTCTGTTTGAGGCTCGTCAGCTCAACAAAGTGCTATTTCGGATCCCTCCAGTCAAACCTCCATCAATCTCCTGGTGAACTCGACATATGTCGTCACTGTGGAATGTCCGAGTGTAACCATCCCATGGAACCACCAATCTTGGGCCTCACCATCCAAATGTAATGTCGCCACCTTGATGGCCTCTGTCTCCGACATCTGGTTAAGCTGGAAATAAATGTCCAGCTTCTCCACCCAAGACCTTGCCGAACTGTTTGATGAAGCATCAAACATAGGCAAGTGGAATCTACTAGCTGTGTAGTGGGTGTCCCCATCATGATAATGTCGGTATCCTCTGTGATCGTCGCAGGGTCTACTATCCCGCTAGAGCTGAACAAAATCTTTGAATGAGAGAGCATCCTTGAACTCCTGCCCATAGGCCTGGTACTCTGCAAAATAATCGCCCATATGACTGGGCTCTGCCTCCTGCTGGGCTCCGGCCCCTGTGTCTGCTCCTGGGAAAGTGGGCATGGTAGAGCATGTAGGGGCATGTGAGTCCATCTACTGAGTAGTATCACGCAGAGTGGCACCCTGTTTTGGAAAATGGTGGGATGTACCCGATCCCTCACCAACCTGGAAAACCTGTGGGTTCTCACGCTGTCTAGCCTCCACTGCTATGAATCTCTGCCCCATCACCTCGATCTGCCTCGACAGATCCTGCACTGATTTGAGGAGCATGTCTGCAAATATCTTCCCATCCTCATCTGCCATCGGATCCTCTGCTCTGCGTCCACCACAGGCTCCTTCTGTTCTGCGTCCACCACCCGAACACAGTCTCCCTCTCCGTAGGTGTTCTCCAACCTACGCTCAATATCTCTGTATTTCCTACCTCTGTAACAGATATAGGGTTTCTCCCTCGGTGTCATAGACTGCTAGCTCCACAGGCTGAGCCAGATCTATGTTCTGATACCACTGTAATATCCTGTTTCAGGGATATTCCTCAAACCCCAACAACTCCAACC
This sequence comes from Pinus taeda, assembly GCA_000404065.3. Lineage (NCBI taxonomy): Eukaryota > Viridiplantae > Streptophyta > Pinopsida > Pinales > Pinaceae > Pinus > Pinus taeda. Next base: position 284,157 of record APFE030579770.1, read on the forward strand.
AAATAACATACAAGAGATATAGCAATCGAGAAGCTCAAAAGAGATGAAAATAAAAGTAGTGCAACATACGATAATGTATACATGAAATATAAGCAGATACTCAAAAAATGCAGAGAGAAATGCTAAGAAATTTTATTATTCTGAGTAATGGACAGAGTACAAGAGGTGATCAGAAGGATGGCACCTCGACTTGCACAAGGCAAGTGAAGAAATACACCCAGAATGTTAAGGAAATGGCCTCTTTCTGAACTGCGTCCAAACTGCCGGAGAACTGCTGTGCTGCTGCTGCTGCTGGAATCAAGTGAGGATTTGGGGCTGTTCCCCTCCTCAGAAAATGCTAAAACTCTGGAATCAGCCTCAACTCAATAAACCCAGAAAAACCCATAAAGCTTTTCTGAAATAGCCGACCCCCGAAAATCACCCCCTTGAGGATCTACGCAATTCCCCAAGGCTCTACGCTGCCACTAAATAGAACTCTCCAAAACTCTGCTCGAAACTCTGCCAAAATCCTCCAATATGCAAGGGCTGATCCCTTGCTCAATCTCTTAGCTCAAATCCTCCGCAAAACCCCAATCCAGAACTCCCACCAAAAGAACTGCGTCCCTCTTTAAGATTGCACAGTCATCCAAATGCTTATCTCCTCCTCAGCTCCAAAATTCGATCCTCTTGCAAAACACTGCTGAAAACTACCTTGCCTGAGCAGGCACTCGAAGTCCCCCGGGGCTAAGGTTGAGATTTTCGAACGAAGACACTCGATGCACTAAACAATGTTGTAGATAGGCTAAACAGCCAGCGTGCTCTAAGTCGAAGTGACTAGCTCAAATGCTCATAATCCAATGCCAAAATGAGGAGGCTCCTCTCTCCTTTATAGCGTTGGCCTATCTCAACTCTAAGGCCCACCTCTTCCAACGTAGCCTCCCTCTTGCCACGTGCTCCTATCTATCTGCGCAGTCCCTCCAAGTGTCTACGTGGGCCCCTCCTCTACGTGGTTCTTTGGCCCCCTTGGCTCCCCTTTAAGTCACAACGTTGTGCTACTAGGGAGTGACTTTATTTAAAAAGTGAGTTATGTCCCCCCTTTTCTCACCTTTTTATTTATTAATAACTATAGAAGGCAAAATTGAGCAAAACTGAATATTCCAATTAGCCATGGCTAATCAGGAATATTACATTAGTTTTTTGAGCTGACTCATGTTCACTCTCTTCTCGCTCCTCCTCACCAAGGTACTCCTCTCTGGGGTTTTCATCAAATCCACTATAACCCACTTCTTCATCCCCTTCTTCATTTTCAACCCTCCTTTTTCTACTCTCCAACACCACAATAACCAAAAAAAGAACCAAGAAGAAGAAAATGCCAAGAAATATAACCATGATGTTTGAAATTTGAAGTTTTGAATCTGCAAAAAAATGGAATGGGAAGTAGAGAAAAAAAATTTATTTATTTATTTATCAATGAACATAAAAAAATGCTAGAATAGAGTGTAGATCCTACTTCTTTGGCCTCCAATCTCTCCTTGCAAGCTCCCCTTGGATGCCTCTCCTTGCTCCTTGCTCTATCTTGCTCTCTCTCACTCTCTTGCTCTCTCTCTCTCACTCTCTCACTCTCTGAAATGTAGAATGAAATGAATATGAGGGAGAGGGTTTATTTATATTTCCTACCTCCCCTCCCTCCCTCCCTTTTATTTTCACGCCGTCAGATTTTTTTTCTTGGTCGTCGCTTTTTTGTTTGTTTGCGCAGGCGTCACTCATCACTGCTAGGATTGATTTTTCCAACCCAGGAGCAGTCGGGAGCGATTGCTCCCTGACCGTTCCCGGGTTGGAAAAATTGCTCCGGGAGCGACGCTCCCTAGTTCAAATTGTCAAAAGGCAGGGAGTGCAATTTTTTTTTAAGGAGTGTGCTCCAGACCTGCTCCCGAGTTGCTCCCACCTGGCGTGCGGATTGGGAGTAGGATCGGGGGGGGGGGGGGGTGCTCCCCCACAACACTGCACCAGAGTGATTAGTCATGCATTTTGTTAGAGTGGGGTTGCTAAGCAAAAGTGAATCAGTGATCAACAGTGAGGGGCAGTGTGTACTGGGTAGAGAGGCAGAGACAATACTAAGAGACCAACCCAGAAGCAGGGAGAGCGAGAGCAACAACCGGTTCAGACCAAGCAGAGCCCAACAGAGACACTGCAGAGGCCAAAGGGATTGCATCATCCATGCAAAGGCTGCTGGAGTGACACAGAGGGTCCCAGAGGTTGCGTAGTGTCTTAGAGGGCTGACGTAGAGGGTCCTGGGGTTGATGTAGGTCAGCAAGAGGCTGGCACAGAGGCCAAAAGGGCCAGCACCGAGCTTCAGTTGTGCCGGAGAGGGTTTCTTGGGACAGGTTTTTTGAATACTTGTTTTCGAATATAGAGGTATTGTTGCCGTGTATTTTTTTCTCAGTCGGGTGAGCCAGTTAGGCACCCAATTGTACTCAAGGAAATACTGCATAATAATAAACCCTTTGAATAGTTGCATCGATTTTCCTGCATTGGGTTTTTCTGGGGACATTTGTCCAAAAATAACTCTCTTGTGTGCTTGTTTTCTTTTAGTTGATGATTTGTAGATGTTGTGATTGTATTGCATTTATTTTGGTATTTAAAATGTTTTAAATAACTTGTTCAGAATTTACAAGTAGAAGAAATAAACTAGCAGAATACAGATTAATTTTCTAACGAATAAGTTTAGAAAATTCAACATGGTATTAGAGTGAGGTTGCAGATCACAGGAGAGCTGAAGGCATCAGCTGATCAGAGCATTTCCAGCAGAATCAACTGTCCCAAGTGAGAGTAGTTGATCCTTGCAGAAGCGAAAGAGGAAGGGTTGACACAGAGGGACTGCGTCATCAATCTGGGCCAGAGAGAGGCCAACGCATAGGCTGAGGAGGGCAGAGAAAGGCTCACGCAGAGCCACGCAAAGGTCAGGAGGGCTGACGCAGTTGGCTGAGGGAGCTGTTTTGCCGTTGTTGGGATTGCACAGAGCCAAGAGGCTCAATCCTTCAGTTGTTGGGGCAAAGGAAGTTGTGGGCTGTTTGTGCGAGCGAATTTGGTGGGGTACTGTGGTTAGAATAGTACCTAACAGGGAAAGACCAAGGTAGAGGGAGTTGCTGCCGAGGCGAGTTTCTAGCCAAGAATCCGGATCAATGTTGCAATTGCACAAACGATTGAAGAGGAGCAACTTGACAGTTGGCAGAAGGATTTCCAGGAGGGAAATCGTGAGTCAATAGGAGTCGAACCAAGAACTTCCAGGCGGGAAATAGAGAGACTTGAAGCAATCGAACCGAGAACTTCCAGATGGGAAGTAGAGAGACTCAACAAGAGTCAAACCGAGAACTTCTAGGCGGGAAGTAGAGAGACTCAGCAGGAGTCGAACTGAGAATTTCTAGGTGGGAAGTAGAGAGACTCAGAGGAGTCGAGACTCGATAGAAGAGCAACGAGATGGCCGTGAATGGGCTGAGGGATCAGGACACGCTGGATGGAGCGTCCAACTTTGTGGTCTGGAAGGCCAAGATCTTGTCCATTCTAGACAAACATCGTATCAAGGGCTTTGCCTTGAGAGTGATAGCTATCCCAGTTGACCCCGTAGCTAATGAAAGGTACGAGGAGGCAATGGCTAAGGAAAAGTGTATCATCCTTGATGGGGTCAAGGATCATGTGGTCCCACATATTGCCGAGAAGGAAATGACAAAGGAGATGTGGGATAGTTTGAAAACATTGTACCAGTATACTTCCATGCAGAGGAATATGCTCCTGGAGAATCAACTAAGGTCATACCAGATGCAGAAGGGAGAGTAGATAGATGTCTTCCTCGGTTGGTTGAAGGAGATCCGTGACCAACTGACTGCCTTAGGGGCCACGCCGGATCAGGAGTTGATGGTAAGGATCACACTTAACGTAGTCTCCGAGGATTGGGAGACATTTGTCCAGAGCATACTGGTTAGGGCGAGTCTTCCCGATTGGGAAGAATTGTGGTGGCTCTTTGTCAAGAAGAGATCAAATGGCTGACCAAGACAGGGAGTAGCAGCAAAGGGGTCAGGATCAAGAAAGAAGAGGAAGAGGATGCAGTTCTGGCATCTGCGGGAAAGCAAGAGAAGAGGAAGAAGGACCTATCCAAGGTCAAGTGTTTCCACTGTGGGGAACTGGATCACTATGCGAAGCAGTGTTCGAGGAAGAAGAGTAAGGGAGAGGCTTTTGACTCGAAGGTAGCGCTAGTGAAGGCGGAGAAAGAAGTCGAGGAGGATGACAATTGTGCCATGAGTGCTCATGTGCTAGTTGAGAAGAAGTGGGGAGACATCGAGTTGTAATTAGGAGGACTACAAGCACTGAGGGGCAGAATCCTTGAGGTACCCAACCTCTTGGATTATACCTTGCTACGGGAACCTCGAAGAGGAATAGCAGGATTGGTGGATGTCGGTAGAGACGGATGCGGATGAAGCGATGGAGAGTGCTATAGTGCAAGAGTCCCCGGGCAGCATGAGGCTAGTAGGCTACAACATTGCGAGAGGCACGAGAGTGTTGCAACGGTGTAGGAGGCATAGAGAGGTGTGAAACGGTGCCAGATGCAGGGAGTTGTTGCAGTAGCGCAGAGGTCAGTAGAGGGAGCACTTGTTAGCGATAGAGGGAGCTTCAACATCGGGAGTGTTTCTAGCCTGACAGGGATGTCAGAAGTTGGGTGGACCAGTTACTTATTTCTCAGTAACTGAGTTGTAGTGCAGTAGCAATATGCAGTAGCACGATGCAACATGATGAGAGGGGGATGCAGTGTAGATGCAGTGTTGGGAGGATGGACCAACAACAACACGGATGCAGAGGGAGCTTCCATACAGATGCAATAGTGGCAGCGGCAGGGCCATGGGCAGCAGTGCAGAGGATGTTGGGCAGGGAGGCCTAGCATCAGCATAGGTACTGATGCCAGATAATCAGAGTGATGCTTAGTGAGGAGTATTACTAGAGCACAATCCTTGCTAAGAGTGTTGATTTGGGGTGGCATCAGATGTGCTCTAGCCATGAAAATTGGTGAAGAGGCTAAAGCACATGAGATCTCCAAGACCCAGAAATGGTTTGGACAGATTGTACCTGGTTTGGGAGATATTAAAATAATTAATATTTTTATTGGAGTTCCTAAGTCTAAACTTAGAAAAAATAAAATATTAATGGGTATTAATATAAAACTGGGTTAGAAGGTTCCAAAAGTCATGGATCAAGCCAAATCTAATCTTAGTTGTTGATTAGAGATTTAATCTCGGCCGTTGAAGGACCGTCGAGAAAAATATAAGATGAGGCTTGAGGGTCAGTTGGAGAATACACCAGAGTGATCAGTGATTCATTTTGCTAGAGTGGGGTTGCTAAGCAAACGTGAATCGGTGATCAGCAGCGAGGGGCAGTGAGTACTGGGCAGAGAGGCAGAGATAATACTGAGAGACCACGTAGAAGCAGGGAGAGTGAGAGCAACAGCCAGTTCAGGCCATGTAAAGCCCAATAGAGACAATGCAGAGGCCACAGGATCGAGGCTGCTGGAGTGACGCAGAGGGCTCCAGAGGCTGTGCAGTGCCTCAGAGGACTGACACAGAGGGTCTTGGGGTTGACGTAGGTCAGCAGGAGGCTGACGCAGAGGCCAAAAGGGCCAACGCTGAGCTTCAATTGTGTTAAGAGGGTTTCATGGGACATGTTTTCTGAATACCTGTTTCCGAATATAGAAGTATTACTGTTGTGTATATTTTTTTCTTTGTCGGGTGAGCTAATTAGGCACCCAATTGTATTCAAGGAAATATTGCATAATAATAAACCCTTTGAATAGCTGCACCGGTTTTCCCACATTGGGTTTTTTCGGGGACGTTTGTCCAAAAATAATGGTGTCACTTGTGTGCTTGTTTTCTTTCAGTTGATGATCTGTAGATGTTGTGACTGTATTGTGTTTATTTCGGTATTTAAAATGTTTTAAATAACTTGTTCAAAAGTTACAAGTAAAAGAAATAAACCAGCAGAATACTGATTAATTTTCTAACGGATAGACTTAGAAAATTCAACAAAATTTACCTAGAAAATTTTACCAAATTATTTCCGAGGTCCTTGTCAAAATCCCAAAAAAACCCAGAAAGGGTTTGTCCTAGTTTTGTCGCTCCAATATTGGCCCTCCTCCACAAGTAAAAGATGTAGCCTATAGTAGATGTTGCATTTGTTGCTCCGCCAAAATTCTAGAAAAGCCCCTACAACACTTCCCCGGACTCCACCTCAAGTGTTAGGTCCAAACTCCCTTCCCTCAACTCCCAAGTGTGTCTCCTCCAAGCACTGCGCAGTCCCAATGCTGCTGCTAATCTCTCCTCCACACAAATTCGCGTTCCCACTGCTAGAGCAATCGGAAAAGGATAGAACTGCATCCTTGGGCTGGCACTTGAAGTCCACTGAAACAAGGGTTGAGATCTCTGCTCGAAGACACTCGTGTGTTAAACAACATTTGCATACTTGGCTTTCGCTCAAGCATGCTATGTCAAAGACAAGTTTCTGAATAGATGAATGAATGACCAAAATGAGTGCCTCTTTCTCTATTTATAATTCCTGGCTCCTTCTCTCCTTATGGTCCCCACTCTCTGTCTGTCTCCTAATTCAATCTCCCTTCTCTTTCCTCTCTCTTCAGGACAGTGCTGAGGTCAGGGACGATTCAGTGGCACATCTGGGACCCTGGCACATGTTGCAGTGACAATGGGGAGCAAAAATTAGAGAGGATGCTCATTCAGGCATTGAGGACAAGCGATTTTTGGAGTGTTGGAAAAACTTGCCCGATGAGGATGCCACCTGGGAGGTTGAGCACATATTGGAGCACCCATATTTGAGGTTGCTTGAGGGCAAGCAACATTTGGGAGGGGAGGACTGTCATCTCCCTTCTCAAATACATTTGTAACAGGGTGCTGCTACACAATTTTGCACATTTTTGGCTAAGGAAGAGAATCCATCATTTTCAGCTTAGGGACTTAGGAGGCAATTCGACTTAATTTGGTTGCTAGTGGAATATGGGGGCCACCCACATGGGAATTCGAATTGGCCCATTCGAATAGCTTGGAGGGAAATTCGAATAGGTGGATGGAGGGGCCCACATGAGGCAAGGGAGGCCCAAGGAGTTATAAGGAGGGAGCAACTCTCATTTTGGGATTCATTCATACATCTTGCAAACAAAATCACTTGATTGTTCACTCTACTGTTTAGCTGAGTCAACCAATCGTTTAGCCACACATCTCTTAAGTGGGAGATTCAACCTCTACTTCGGGGGACCATCCGTGCCCACCCTAGAGAGATAGTTCTACGAGGATTTCAAAAGTTTCGGGGTAGTGACATAGCACCACCAACTAGCACAGAGCAAGGAGTGTGTATTTCTGGGTAGCTGGGAAACATGCAGAGAGAGATTGGGGCAAGCAGAGATCTGATTGCTTGTCCGAGAGTTGGGGAGCTGAGGTAGCATCATTAGACCAACGTTCTTGTTGGGTTTTACAGTCAGCTAAGCCAACATTGCAACAATTTGAACTTCAGTAGAGCAGTAGTTTCTGGGCAGCGTAGTTGAGATTGGTGCAATAGCTAGGCAGCCTTCGGCTCAACCATTTTCCTACCCGGGTTTGTTCCTACTTGTCTTTTCAAGCAAGCCCACACACCATTCCATCATCTATTGTATTTGACTTGTAGAAATATAATAAAATGGCTCAAAAGTTCTCCATTTGTAGCTTTTATATGGGTGTTTGCTAAATATTTCGTTTTTGTAATTTGATGCATGTATTATTTGTTTGTTATCACTTGTATTCCTATTAAGGATCATTACACACCTAGATTAAGCATTTAACTAAAATTGACCAAGATCTTGCATCTTCCATTAGATTAGGTCCTGCACTTAATTTAGGGTAGAATTTGCATCTTGCAGTAACTGTTCTTCTGGTAACTTGAGATCTTAATCTTATTGTGCAAGTAATTAATTCTAGGGCACTAGTCTCTCCTTCATAATCTCAGGAAATCTACTCTTGTTGTGCTTAATAATCTCACTTGTCACTTAAATTTTAATTCAAGTTTCTAGGACATTTTGTTGTATCTCCTAGACTTGTCGGTTCCCAATAGGTTTCTCATCTTTTCATCCATAGGGACTACCCCCCTTAGGTTGCATTTAGGAGATAGCTTAAACAAAGAGGGCAAGGATCAGAGTAACAACCCATGCCCTAAGCATTATCGCGTTGAGTGTACAATTCATGTGACAACACAACAAAATAGTAAATTTGAGGAGCTTAGAGTAGTGTGCGCCGAGTCTGCAGCCGAGCTATGTACCTTTGAGGAATGACTAAGGTTCCTAGAAAGGCATCAAGAGGAGTATACTTCAGAGATACAAAGCAACCCTCTTCAGGAGTACATATATAGGGATTGCAACATTATCCCTCCTATGTCCATTGGAAAGGAAGGGGCAAAGTCTTCTTTATTGGTTGACCGTGCAGAGCAGCATGAGTTGACCATGGAGCAACATTGGTATGGTGGACTTATTCCATGTGCAATTATTCATGCAATTGATCCTTTCCACGGGATGGATTGGTGAGAGGTTATGAGCTAGTACTCTATTGATGGGGTGATTCTTGGGAGAATATTCTTAGCCAAGGGCGTAGCACAACAAGAGCCCTTAGACATAGGCGTTGATGGATGGCTATGGTGGCACTGGGATCTAAGAGGATCTATTAGTGGTAGGATGAGCCAAATTGTTTTTTGGGATTTGGGTATAATGTCATGTCCCCATTTTTATTCTTCTTCATAGTGCAGCTAGGGTGGATTTCCAAGGCAGGAGATGGCCAGGTCAACGGAGCAGGTTTAAGTCATCAGGGGTTTCGATGAAGTTTTGAGGAGTTTTTATGGGATTTGATGGCATTCGCTTGGCATATTCCATCATCCACATAGTTTTACTTTCGTTCTGTTGCATTCCGACAACTTTCAGAAATCAACATTATTATTGGGCATAACTTAATTAATTATGCTCGAGGTGGCATTCCGAGGAGATTAATTGTTGGAACACCTCAGTGTAATAACTCGTTGGAATCGGAACGGGAGGATCTACAAGATGGGATGGTTAGATGCGAGTTTCAGTGACTCGAGGAGACATGGTGGTCAATTTACCCTTTTCCCGCATTAAAAGAATATTTTAATTGAAGTAAAAGAGGGAAAAGTGCTCCATGATTAAAATAATAATAAAGCAGAAGGTTCTAGAGGAGTCCATCAAATCTATAATAGAGCAAGAGGAGACCATTGGAGGACATCTTGGATTGAGTATTGTTTCTTGTATGAGAGGTTGAGAACCCAGTTCTCTACTCCATTGGTAGCCCCAGGACGGAAACCCTCGGGTGATTTAGAGAGATTGGGCAAGCACCCATCTCCCCTTGGTGGATTCATTTAGAATCCACAGGCGTAGAGATTGTTTCTCTGTTTCATTTTGGACACCAGAGGGTCATGCCCAGCTATTGTATTGACATCTATTTATATATAATAAAGATGGATTTTGGTTGCTGCATTTCTCATTGTTTCTCATGTTGTGATCTTTTAATGAGATTTTGTGCAATTTATAGATTTATGGTTCTGGTTTTATGTGGCAATCTTCTGGAAAATGCATGATAGTTTAATATGAAGTGCCTGCTCCAAAATTAATTGATTTGGGACATTACATATCAAGGGCTCCATTTATGATTGGATAGCATGAAGGCGTGATGTAGCACAATGGTTTGTATGGGATCCTAGTATCGGTGTACAAATGCCTCGACAGTTGATATATGCAGATTTCTTACGGGCAAGCAATCTTGGGTAGGAGGATTTGTAATGTCCCCATTTTCAAATTTCCCTTATGATGAAGTTATGATGGATTTCTAGGGTGTGTGACGGCCAAGTCACATGAGCGAGATTACATCATCAGTGGGCCCGGAGGGTTTTGGAGGAGTTTTATGGGGTCCAACAAGGTTCTCTCACTATATTTCATCATTAGGGGCAGTTCCACACTGTTCATTCTTGGTTTTGTTGCACTTCAATGATTCACGTAAAATGGGTTTATTATTAGCATATTTTAATTGAATATGCTAAAGGTGTAGATTATTTGAAGAAACACCTTAGTGTAATAGCTCGTTGGAACTGGGATGAAGAGATCTACTGGATGGGATGGTGAAAAAGACTTCCAGTGGCCAGAGAAAGCGTGGTGAACGATTGATCATTTCCCAAGATTAAAAATGAGTTTAATTAGTCACTTTATTAAATAAAAAGGGGGAAAAGTAGTTAAACAAAATTAAATAAAAAGTCACTTAATAAAGTAAAGAGGGAAAACTTCTAGAGTGGGAATAAAGTAATAAAATTAAGTCCTAGAAGGCTGGAGAGAGATCTATCCAATCTTTAAAAGGAGGGAGAGTAAGTCATTTGGGACATCTTGGAGTTGAGTAATTTTCTTATTGGAGAGGTATGGGAATGAGATTCTCAGCTTTCAGCAAGCCCTAGGATGAAAACCCTTGGGTTTGCTATTGTTAGTTGGACGAAAACCCAACCCACCATTTAGGAGATTTCACCTAGAAATCTCACAGAGCTTCAACGATATTATTGGGATCGGATCTCTAGAAGATCTAAAGATTGGAGTGAGGATAATTCAGATTCTCAATTTGGGCGTCAGTTTCAGTTGCATTTTACTGTGGGAGGCCAGCATTAGCATTGTAGCAGTGTTTTGGAGGTCATCTCAGCTATTCTTCAGCTTAGCTATTGATATCTGTGTTGTCATGTAACCTTATTTAAATAAATAAATAAAGCTGAGTTTGGTGCCATTCTTCGTGTCATTTGAGTTTCTGGTATTTTATTAATTTGTCGGAGTAGCAGCACTTATGTAATTTCTGAATTCTATTTTAATTGCTCACATTTCTGTGAAAATATTTATGGTGTTTCTGGGTAAAATTCACGGCATATTTTTTCTAAAGAAATTTCCGGCATATTTTAAAGAAAATATCCAAACAGAATATTACCAAAAAATAACGAAGAAACAACTTCTAAGTCAAAAACATTTACCACATAGGTAAGCTCTTAAAAGTTAAAACCATAAATGTTTCAATAAAGATATTTCCATTGGTCTCCAAGGAGAGGATTGCTCTCACAATCCAACCATCAGTACAAATGAGGGGTGAAATCTGACTTCCTTTACAATAAAATTTCATTATTTGATTTAGTTCCTTACACCTAGCTAAAACAAACCAAATCTAACTAACTCCTAAAATCAAGTAAACTAGCACATTGTTAAATTAAAGTGGTCAAGCTACATATACAATGTTTTAATGAGTAAATGCACCATAAAAGGTGGGTTGATCCATCAAAGAAAAGCAAAAATGGTCCAAGCTTCCAATGTCTTGCCTCCAAATGTTCCAAAGTGGTTGAATATGGTCAACCTTCCATTGAACATGGTGGGCCATTTCTCCAAATGTGATCAAGTAACCTCTAAAGGTCCTCTAAAAGTGCGCATCCTCCTTAAATTCATGGTCAAATCCAACATCCACTCCCCAAGATGAAACAGCTGGCCTCCAAAGGCTCCATATTTTTTCTAAGGGCCAACGATCCCTAAAACAAGCCACAAAATATGGTGAAGGAGCCTCCCAAGTCGATCAACCTCTGACAATCATCTTTCTTGAAGACAACAACTAAAGTATAGGTGGGAAACTACCCTAAAGGGGACGGACTCATCAAAGAAGCTCCATAAATCATGTAATGCAAAGGTCCAAGGCCTCCAAATAGTGTCCCAAAGGAGGGTCCATACCGATACCTTGGACCAAGGGATCTCCATGAAATGTGGGGATAGCATTTTAAGTCATAAAACCCCAATTCAACCTACTGAGGGCAAAATATAATGAAATCAATCCTCATTCTAACTCATCATTCTTCAAGATACTTCATTCAAGTAATGCCCACATCATCCAAGACATATCAAGAGAGTGCCACATCATCCAATCATCCAAATCGTCCTCTCCATGTCATCAAATGCTGGAATAAGATCCCACAGTTGCCATGAGTGCAAATCATCCCTCCACAACAGTGCATAAGGTGACAGAGGACAGTGTAATGGTGTTACATGTGGCATGCATAGGGGTGTCCAAATGTCCATAAACAGCCCCAAAACTGCCTTGGGAGGTGTGACCAATGCCTCAATATATGTGAAATGCCTCAAGCAATGTGAACTGCCTTGAGATGCATGGAAATGGCCAAAATAAAAATCCAACCAGATCATAAAGGAGGGCTATGCCATGCCACAAACTGCTCTGCTTACCAAAATTTTACTAGTGGTACCGCTGCTGAAAGGATGGGTAACATGCAACATTTGGTTGAAACATGCGAAATTACCTTTTCTTTACAATGACTTTTACTTGAATTTTGATGGTGTATTTAATTCTCCTGGGTGAAATTACAATCCAGTTGTGTGATATTTGTCTTCCCCACATCAATAGGGTCATGTTTCTCTGACGAGGTTAACAAAAGAATAAAATGCCCATCAGGGTTCTGTTGTTGTTGGGGTTTTCCCCACCTATTTGTCATGCTATAATAAATGGATGAGGCTGGGTATGAGTCCTAGGTGAATTGTGGCAAAATAGATTGTTGTCAGATCTAGCACCTTGGATGAAGGTGTAGTCTGTAATATCTGTCATGTGGTGCTGCCCCTTAGGGCATCTTTCAAGAAGAAGCTTCCAAGAAAAAAATGTTGCTTGCTTGTTTTAATATTGTGTTTCTATTGTATATTAAATTTGGTACAATACCCAAGTTAATGTTGAAATTGGTAGGTTGAGTACATTTTTACTTATTTGATTCATTCTAATGATATTGATTTTTCTTTTTCCAAGGTTGCTATGATTTTTATCAAGCAATATGTATCAAAACATTCAACATGCCTTGATAATATTTTTCTTTGATGTTTCTAATCAACAGTATGCTGTTCCAAGTCATCGGTTGTAGTCCATATTTTGATATGATTGAAGGCTTTGTTTGCTGTAAATTACCTTCTTGGTGTATCTCAATGATCCACCTCATCTCAAGACCAACACATAATGTAATTTAAACCAGAAGGTGTGAGAGGATTTTGGACATACCAAAAGGTTCCTGGTTTAAGAATGAAATTAGGTTGAATGATTCTGTCAAGAATGCATTTATGTAGCCACAATGTTAAACAAGTTACCTAACTAAGAGCTCAAGCTACTTTTTAAGACCAGGGCCAAAACCAATTTGTTCAATTTAAATTCCCTCAAAATCTTGTCTATAGGAATGAAAACAGGGACAACCTTTAGAACTATAACTTGATAGAGGTACTCTTGATCTACCCAATGGAATTCCCATGATCCTTAAATGTCAGAGAAGTATATTATAAATCATTAGCAATACATATATATTTTTTTTCTTTGCCATTATTCTCCCCTCTTTAGTTTAGATATTAAAGTTCAAGTACAAATCTTGTTGGATATCTTTTGCATATCTTCGTAGGAGTAATAGCCATTATGATAAAATGCATTTGCTTCATGTGTCAAACTGCAATTATTATGAAGAATGCATTGGAAGGTAAAATATGTACTTTGTTTATTGTAGGGAGGGCTGCAAGTCCTTATTGAATATATAAAAGAAAAAGATCCAGACAAGGTCTCTGTGAACCTTTCCTCTTCATTGGATACGATTGCTCAATTGGAACTCTTACAGGTAACCTTTTTATAACATCAAATTAGTGCCTTTAATATTGTGGGATGCTATAGATCAAGTTATCGTGTATAAATGTAATTTAGCTATATATGCACATGAAACCAATATGGTATTTAAAATGATAGTGAAACATTTATTTGGGGAATTTTGAGGTAAAAAATGGACCTCAAAATAGAAATGTATTAACAAAATTAACTTTATAAGAAGCAATAGCATTCAAGATGATGATTTCATCCCCAGGGGTAAATATTTTGGAGGAAAAAGAAGAAAACTAGTTTTTCTAATTGTATTTTTGACTTATTTCCTTATGGGTTGATTCAAATGTCAAGTGTAGACACTTGTTTGATGCGGAATTAAATTCCACATCCAACAAGTACCCACTTTGTGTATTTCTAAGTAGACCCAAATCGGAAAAAATTGAAAATACATGAAAAAATTTGAAAATACACGAGAAAAGCGTGAACACGATGTGTGTCTACTCAGAAGTATGCAAAGTGGGTACTCATTGGATGTGGAAATTAATTCCGCATCCAAGGGTGTCTACACTTGACATTTGAGAAAACCTACAAGGAGATAAACCAAAAATACAATAAAAAAGGTAGTTTCTTTTCTTTTTTCTTTAAAAAATCACAACTTTTATTTTATTATTTTCCTTAGAAGGCCCATTTTAGACCTGAAAATTCCCCTAATGATGTATAAAAGAAAAAAACAAAGTTAATGCAAGAGTGCCCCTCAGTTAGACACTAATGTCTAGATCCATTGGGCCCCGTCATAGTGTTAACTAAGTTGCATTCCAACTTGGAGAGTTCCCAAGGAAATGTAAACACTATAAGCACCTCTTCATTTGTCTCATTTTCTTGTCATTTTGTTCATCTAATGGGATGCGTTAGCGTTTTTTTTGATTTTGTGTGTTTTAGGAGGAAACCCTCGTAACTTCAATGACATGCATTGTGAGAGCATCGTTGACCACTCATGGTGTGTTTATGGTGAAGTTATGACTATATGAGGAGAGTAATTGGATGGAAATGAAATGAGTAAGCAACATAAATAGAGAGAGATGGCTATACCTAAATGAAAATATTTTTACGGAATCGTAGAGTTTCAAATATCATATTTACAATACATTGTACATATTTGTACAAGTATTTTGGAGTCTAAAAAGTTGTATGAAATGGAATATACTCATAGCTAACCCTTAACACTTGTCATTATAATAGTATTTTTGAGTGTTGAGATTCCAAGAAACACTCTCAAGACAGAAAGACAACTAACACAATCCTTCTTAGGATTTTACATGTGTGCATATATAACCCTCTTTATACATAATATCTGGAGAGAATAATAGCTATC
This sequence comes from Pinus taeda, assembly GCA_000404065.3. NCBI lineage: Eukaryota > Viridiplantae > Streptophyta > Pinopsida > Pinales > Pinaceae > Pinus > Pinus taeda. Next base: position 299,223 of record APFE030579770.1, read on the forward strand.
CAATATATAATATTTCTTCTATTTCAACTATAGGAGGCCAAAGTAGGCTAACTAGTATACAAGTACCGCTCTAATCATCTCTCATTACATTATTACATAACATCCCACGTTAGTTATGGCGGGTTAACAACCTAATCATTAACCTTAACACCTCAATGTGACATTGGTCACATATAAGGTGACATAATTGTTAATTACTTCTTATAGTTGGTGTGCTTTTATTCTAACACTACACCACCCTTGATACAAAAGCTAAAGGTCAAGCATTTGCTTAAAAGTTGATTACAAAAAATCGATGATGATTTACAAAATTTTGATTTTTCGTTGTTCTTTTCCTCCAATAGATTTGGAACTCCTATAGATGTCCCATTAGGGTATTGTCACCCTTGTAAAGGTAGAATTCTACCAATGTCACTAGTTTTCCCTTGACAACTATTTAGTCAAGCAATCTCTTTACTATTCCACTTGCCTAGAGAAACACCTATGCATCCACAATCATTCAAAATAAGGAAGCATCACTAGTTTTCTCACCATTGATGTGATCTTCATCCTCCCATCATACGTTGTCTAGGATTAACTCATTGTATGTTCTTACTTTTACCATTCACTAAACCTCTTGAGGTAACTTTAAACCCATTGTGATAGACACATCAAGCATTTACAAGCATTTTTCATATTTTTTGTGATAAACACATCAATGTTTCAAAATTAAAATTTAACTCAACAAAAAAATAAGAACATGTACTTCTAAGTCAAGCATCTAATATGTACTTGAAACTAAAATCAATCCATATTTTCAATAAAAAACATAATAAATATCACTCAAAATAGGGAAAATCGTAGAGGCTTATGATCACTACAATCATAGTTCTAGAGTGAATACCTATGCTTGCTAAACATGACTCTATTGTTGGGTGTATGTGACATCCCCTAGTTAATATTTCTGTCATTGTAAATAAATGTAACTAACTAAAGTTTGAGAAAAAGGGACACAAATTCTAGTTGATTGAGGATGGAGATTGCTTGAGGAACGAGCTATTTTAAATAACAATTTTCGTTGGTAGAGTAGTTTTAATTAGGCCAACTAAGCAATAAATTTAACTGAAAAGAAGAGGATAGGTCCAGGTGTCCTTTAAACCCCAACAACAAGCAAGAAGAGGAAAAAATATTAAGGGCGCCATGGGTTGCGTTATCCTAGGTGGTTGACTTGCATGTGGCTAGGGAAAAAGACAGATGGTTGGTCTGTTAGGCGAGCACATAAACAAGTTTGTAATGTTCCTCAGCAAGAATATAAGTGATATACAAAGCATGCAAACAATCCAACAATCAGAAAAATGAAATAGACATTAAGCAACCATGGAAAAACTGGAAATAGAGAACTGTTGAGCCATTTTATTACTTCTTCAGGAGAAAAATACAATGGTAAATAGAATGGTGCACCTGGGCTTGTCTCAAGGGACAAGCATGAACAAACCCAGGTGAGAAAACACTGAACTGAAGGCTGCTCCATTTGCTACACCAAACTGAACTGTGCTACCTAGAAAACTGCTCTGTTTGCTGAACTTGAAGGCTTGGAATCACTGCTTCCCGTGCTCAGAATATTATGAATTACTCCTTGGCCTAAACCTAGAAAATCCCACGAAGGAATTGAGCTGGTTCAAACTTCTGAAATTCGACCCCCAAGGAGCCCAACCTCAGTTGCAACTACGAAACTCGGCCTATTGGATTGATGCTGTAAAACCTCCTGGAAAGTGCCCCAAAACTCTGAGATGATCCCTCCTACAAATCTCCTGACTTCTTGGATGAGTTTTCGGGCTGTAGCTCTTGCCTTCAAGTCCCACAGAATCGCTGAATTTGTAATATTCCTAATTAGCCATGGCTAATTGGAATATTCAATTTTGCTCAATTTTGCCTTCTATAGTTATTAATAAATAAAAAGGTGAGGAAAGGGGGACATAACTCACTTTTTGAATAAAGTCACTCCCTAGTAGCACAACGTTGTGACTTAAAAGGGGAGCCAAGGGGGCCAAAGGACCACGTAGAGAAGGGGCCCACGTAGACACTAGGAGGGACTGCGCAAATGGAGAGGAACACGTGGCAAGAGAGAGGCTACGTTGGAGGAGGTGGGTCTTAGGGTTTTGAGAGAGGCCAACGCTATAAAGGAGAGAGGAGCCTCCTCATTTTGGCATTCGATTATGTTGCATTTGAGCTAGTCACTTCGACTTAAAGCACGCTGGCTGTTTAGCCTGTCTGCAACACTGTGTAGTGCATCAAGTGTCTTCGTTCGGAGATCTCACCCTTAGCCCTCGGGGACTTCGAGTGCCTGCTCGGGCAAGGTAGTTTCATCAATCTTTTGCAGGAGGATTGATTTTTGGAGTTGAGGAGGAACTGAGCATCTTGATGACTGCGCAGCCTTGAGAGAGGAGGATGCAGTCTCTTGGGGTAGGAGTTCTGAATTGGGTTTATGTGGAGGATTTGAGCTGGGAGATTGAGCAAGGGATCAACCCTTGCATCTTGGAGGAGTTTGGTAGAGTTTCGGGCAGAGTTTTGGAGGGTTCTATTCAGTGGCATCGCAGAGCCTTGAGGGATAGCGTAGATCCTCAAGGGGGTGATTTTCGGGGGTCAACTATTTTAGAAAATCTTTGTGGGATTTTATGGGTTTATTGAGCAGAGGCTGATTCCAGAGTTTCAGCATTTTTTGAGGAGGGTAATAGCCCCAAATCCTCACTTGATTCCAGCAGTAGCAGCAGCACAATAGTTCTCTGGCAGCTTGGATGCAGTTCAGAGAGAGACTATTTCATTACCATTCTGAGTGTATTTCTTCACTTGCCTTGTGCAAGTCGAGGTGCTATCTTTTTGATCACCTCCTGTACTCTTTCCATTACTCAGTATAATAAAATGGCTTAGCGTTTCTCTCTGCATTGAGTATCTGCTTATATTCCATGTATACATTATTATGTTGCACTTTGTTATTTTTATCTCTTGAGAGTCCATATTTGGTTGGAGTTTGCTTGTGTTTGAGGGATATCCCTAAAAAGGGATATTACAGAATTGGCCCTCTATGCTATCTCCTAGACCTGGAATTCGAACTGTTGGGTTGTTGGGTTCTCTGGCTCCAAAACTCACACTGAATGCTGGCCCAATACTGTCCTTCAAGCTCCTTGGCTCCTCCGCCAATTGGCTGATCCAAGGTGGTTCTATCTCCCTCTGCGTTGTTCTCATTGTGGCCTAGAAATACACACTTCCTGAAGGTAGCTGAGTGACTGTGCTGTGGATACTTCCCGGAACTCCTGAAAATGCTTGTAGAACTTCCTTCCTAGGGTGGCTCTCGAAGTCCCCCGAAGGTAAGGGTGAATCTCGCTCTTGAGAGATTCATCACTGAATAGCCAATTGACTCGGCTAAGTAGCTTGAGCAAACAATCTAGTAAATTCGATATACAAGGATGAATGAATGAACCCAACGAGAGCCTCCTCCTCTTTATGACTTCGTGGGCCTTCCTTTCCTCATGTGGGCCCCTCCAACCAGCTATTCGAATTCCCTCCACACCATTCGAATGGCCTAGTTTGAATTCCCATGTGGGTGGCCCCCACCTTCCACTAGCAATCTAAGTTAGCTGAACTTTCTCCTAAGTCCCTAAATCGAAACTGCTGGGTCCTTTTCCTTAGCCAAAAATGTGCAAAAATGTGTAGAGATAACCCTGTTACAAATGTATTTGGGAAGGGACATGATAGTCCTCCTCCCCCAAATGTTGCATGCCCTCAAGAAACTTTAGAGCTGGGTGCTCCAAAATGTGCTCACCCTCCTAGGTAGCATCCTCATCTGGCAATTTCTTCCAGCATACCTAGAACTTCTTGATGGTCTTTCTTCTCAGCTTCCTCTCCCTCCTTTCCAAGATGGTCTCAGGTTCCAAAACCAAGTGGTCCTCATCATCCAGTGGGGGTAACTCTACTATTGTTGTCACCTGTTACCCCAACACCTTTTTAAGGCACAAGACATGGAATATATTGTGAATCTTGCTGCGCGGCGGAAACTCCAGCTCATAGGCCACTTCCCCAACTTGCCTGATCATCTGGTATGGCCCATAGAAGCGGGGCTGTAGCTTCTCGACCCCATCTTCTTCAATGTGGATTGCATGTACGGCTGTAGCCGAAGTGTTAATTTTAGGTATGTTCTATGCTTAGAGCAATTTATTTAAATTTTCACAGTTAGCTCAATATCTTTTCTAGATTAGCAATCACATTAGCATTAAAGTAAACTGCAGATAGAACATAAACATAAATTGCAAGAGACAAGCCAAGACAAGAGGATACAAGATGTGGCGCTAGGTAGGGACAAACCCCAATGTGGGGAAACCCTTGATCAATTCTTCTTATATGTTCTTCAATAGTTCAACAGAGAGAGAGAGATAGTACGTTTACAACAGAAGTCGACACTTTGACTTATCTAGATAAGAGCATAGATCATCTCTAAGAAGATGATACATGAGATCAGTTGAAGACATGCTGCATCAACTGATTCTCCAAGGTGACTCCTTCACCTATCGTTGTGCTGCATTTCATCATCATGCTGCACTTCACTGCGCTGCACCATGCTGCACCCATCATCACTATGTTGCATCTCATCACACTTCATTAATGATGACTATACCCATCAATGTACTGCATTATGTGCCATTACTACACCATGTTGCGATACTGACCTATGTGTTGGCTACACCTTGCTTGCTTGTTGTCCCTAGCATGCTTGTTGTCCTTAGCATGCTTGTTGTTGCATGCTAACTGTCCCTTGCATGTTAGCTATAAGTTTGTAACATTGCATGCTTGGTTTATTTGCTGCTAAGTACCATACAACTGTCCCAATGTTAGTTAGCTGTCCCTTGCATGATACTCTCCTTCTGAGATAGATGCTCCGACAGTTCTGGTAGTTCCCAGTAGCTCAGTTGTTTTCGACAGTTCCAGCAGTTCCCGATAGTTCCGACAGTTCCGGAAGTTTCGACTGTTTCGGGGAGTTCGGCAGTTCCGACTATTCTCGATAGTTCCGGTTTCTACCCTCTGTGTCAGCTTTCCCGGCTATTTCGGTAGTTCCCAGCAGTTTCGGCTTCTGCCCTCTGCATTAGCTTTCCCGGTTGTTCCAGCAGTTCCCAGCAGTTCCGGCAGTTCCGGCTTCTGCCCTTTGCGTTAGCTTTCCCAGCTATTCCGGCAGTTCCCTGTAGTTTCGGCTTCTGCCCTTTGCGTCAGCTTTCCCAGTTGTTCTGGCAGTTCCCGGCAGTCCCAGCTTCTGCCCTCTAGATTAGGGCAGTGTTATCCTTTAGGATCTCTCCTCCTACTAAAACCCAAAGACAAGTAGAGAGGAAGAGATCCCAAGTGTGTTGAAATGACTTGAAGGCCACTTCTATCTATACTAAAACGTTGAGCACAAGTGGGGTTTATTTGGTTGCTGGCTGACCTTGACGAATAGTCCCATAACACAAATAAATTCATATCTCCATGAATACTTATCGGAATCGAATGATCTTTAGATCAATCCTACACCTCTCGATGAGAGGGATCTAAGAAAAATATCAGTCTCAATCAATAAGATAACCCATATGGAGTTTGGCCCTAGTTGCCAATTTTAACACTCCCTCTCAACTAGCGAGAACTCCAGCCGCTGATCCATATGTCCGACTGTACTATCTGTGCCATCAGTGCCCTGCACTGCTCTTCTCTTCTCTGCTGAACCATGAAGAAAAAACATTGATCGAGAATGTCTCATACCTCTCTACTGACCTGAAGTCAGTTTCATTTGAAGAGAGTGTGTCACATCGCTCTTACTAGCCCGAAGTCAGTTTTATTGATCCCATAATCTCGGTTGATATAATATCTGCGCCTATCTGCAGCTGGATAATCTCTGCGGCTCGGTTGATATAATCCTTCATAATATAATCTCTGTGGCTGGGTCAAATATAATCTCTGTGGCTCGGTTGATACAATCTCTGCGCCTATCTGCGGCTGGGTCAAATATAATCTCTGCGGCTCGGTTGATATAATCTCTGCGCCTACCTCTGCGGCTCGGCCGATATAACCTTTGCGGCTATACTCGCTTGTATGTGCGGCCTGTTTATGTAGTCTTACATAATCTCTGTGGTCCGGAAACTCATTTAAATCAGATGAAATAAAACTTGCAAGGGCTCTTTCGTCATAAACCATTGAGCTCCACCGACGCTCTCCATTTTCCCCGCCATCATAAACCCTAAAGAAGAGCTGAAGCTCGACGACGAAAGCAGTAAAAGTGAAACCTGCGTAAAGCCTAGCCATTCCCCTCCCAAATCTCATCACGTGGTTTGATCTATACCTAAGAACTTCGCACCACGATTTTTGTGGTAAGAATTCGATACCACTGCGGGTCTATGAGCTTTTGATCTCTGCGGATCTGCAGATATCTGCAGATATACGTTTACGTGGTTCGATCTGTGGCGGTTTATCTCTACGGATATACGTTTACATGGTTTGATTTGTGGCGGTCTATGACTATCAGATCTATGGTTATGCGATAACAATTTTTGAACTCAGATCTGCAGATCTACGGAAGAACTTTTGATCTCTACAGATCTGCGACGAGGGTGAATTCTTACGTGGTTGATCTGTGGTGAGGAAGAACTTTTGATCTCTGGGGATCGGCGCCGAGGGTGCGCGGGCTGCTGTTTGATCCAATCTATCTCGTTTGCTGATATTAGGTTTGCGGGCTGCGGTGGGCACGAGCGATCTGCAGTCAGGTTTGTTGATACCAGGTACACACATTACTTATCTTTTTCTTTTTCGAATACATATTTGTTCATATAATTTCAAGTATGAATATTTCACCACAGCTACCAAAGATTACTAAGGGCAGACTTAGTATAGTTACTCTACAAGGCCTTTATGAGTATATAGAGTCCTTAGAGAAACGTAGAGAAGAAAGAGAAGCCAAGCTACAAAAAGAGTTAGAAGCCATGTTGGAAAATAAATTTGCATCTCTTGAAGACACGATCCAAAAACAAATAGAAAATAAAATAGAACTACTAGAGAATAAAATGGAGGCAATGGAGACTAGGCTGCAAGTTATAGAAAAACAAAACCAAGATACTAACCAAACATCCTAGCAAGGAGATGTTGATACTTTAGAGAGTCTTAAAATGAAAGACATGATTAAAGATCTAGAAGAAAAAGTCAATAGCCACCTCACCCTAAATAATGTGGTAGATAAATTAGATATCAAACCAATTAAAGATGAAATGAAAAATTAATAGAATTAGACCACGAGCGTAACAAAAGGGCCTTGAACCTTATAATCTTCGGTTTAAAAGAGGAAGCAGATGAGGATACTTTAGCCTTAGCCTGGATAGAATTACATAATAGATTACAAATTGAAACAATGTGTCTCGCATAAGCAACAAGGTTGGGGAAATTAAGCGAGAATAAAGGAAGACTAATCTGCATAAAGGCGAGCTCCACTGAGCATAAGTACAACATAATAACATACTTAGTAAAACCTCAAGTCTAAAAGGAATGGGAATATTCATAAATGAAGATCTCATTCCAGAAGATCAAGCAGAATTAAGAAAGGAGGTTCAAAAGGTAAAAGAAGCTAGAAAGGAAGGAAAATGGGCAATAATCAAGAATATAAAAGCCTTTATTCGAGATAGAAACCAAAAAGAAAGTAATCAATAGCAATTAAACATGCTTCAGATCCTTTCTTGGAACTGTCGGGGCTTCCCATGGAACAAAGGCCCTAAGCTAAGTTGGATCTCAAATGATGTTGATATTATTTTGCTTGTTGAAACTTGGGAGCACGAAGAATCTAAGGTCCCTAACATAGATGGCTTTATGCTATGGTCTACCTGGAACAAGCGATCCTCCCGTAGAGGCATTGGGGAATAGCTTGTTACGTTAAGAAGAACATCTCCCCCCATGCTAGGATTTATAAAAACGACCCTCACAACCATTATAGTTGGATAGAGATCAGAGACATTAATAATAAAAAGTTCTACATAGCAATATGTTATTTTCCCCCCATCAATTCTAACTTCTATAAGAAGAAGAATCTAGATAAAACTAACCCTTACAATGGTTTAGAGAATGATATTTCTAGCCGAAGGAATGACAATAATATCCTTTTAATAGGTGACTTTAATGCTCGAAATTCAAACAACCAAGCTATTATTCTAAGCAATCATTCCAACCCTAATCCTCTTTGGTTAGACGAAGACCCTACTCTGGCTAGTAGGTACAAAAGGAGCTCTAAAGACCTTGGGGAAAATTTATCTGGGTCGGAGCTAGTCAAGCTCTGTAGTGCTCAGGATCTCATAATTTGCAACGGTCTAAAGAAGTGGCCCACTTCCAGCAAGATGACCTACATCTATGGACTTGGTAGCAGTGCGATAGACTACATCATTTCCGATCTCTCTTTATACAACGAAATAATAAATTTTGACATCTTAAATGACCACGAACCTGACTATGATCATAGGCCTTTACTTATTACTCTCAATTTTGTTATGCATAGAGATCCCACAGAAAATAATACCTACAGCCAAAAGAACTTAATATTTGATAGAAATAAAAACGATCTCTTTCTAAATGAATTAAAAACTAATTTGCTTCCTTATCTAGTATAGACAACATAGAAGACCTCTATCATAATTTTACTACAACCCTCTCATATTCTATTAACAAGTTCTCAATTGAAGTTTCAAATAATAAAAGAAATAGCAAAACCAACCCTTGGTATGACAAAGATTGTAAAAGTGCGAGGAGAAAAATTAAGGAAGCTGTTGATGAATCTCTTAAAATGGACAAGATAAAAATATACAAAGCCCTAACTAAAAGAAAAAAGAGGCAGTACATTCGTCAAAGACAGGAAAATCTCTTACACCTCTCTAAAGTAGCTCCTAAGAAATTTTGGAGACAGATTCTAACTAGGAAGACTAAAGATAATAATAAAATTGCTCTTCACGATTGGAATTCCTATCTTAAAAAGCTTTATGAATCTCCAAATGTCATGGATAATTCGGAAACCCTGCTGACAACGAAAGAAGTTTTCTCCTTAGAAGACATTAAGTTTGGGGTTAATTGCCCTGCTAATGGGAAAGCTAAGGACATTGAATGTTACCAGGCGGAAATCTTAAAAATTGGAGGTCTTGTCCTCATCGCCCACATCCACAAACTTTTCAATCAAGCAACCAAGCAAGGGCTCACTAAACCTTGGACTGAAAGCCTCATTACCCCTATTTCTAAAAGTGGGGATACAAATAACCCCTCTAATTATTGGATAGTTATGACAAGCTCTCTCTCAGCCAAGTTATATGGTACTATTTTGGAAAAGAAGTTAAGCATATGGCTTGAAAGTGAAGGTAAGCA
>APFE030579770.1:327954-361026 GCA_000404065.3 Pinus taeda
CTAATAACATCTTCCAGGCATGGAAGTCATCACTTCCAGTCAGCTTGTCATTCTCCCTGAATTCAAGCTTAGTGGAATCCATTTCCTTTTGATGATGATTGCTATAGATAGAGTTTGTCTTCACCTCAACTCTGATACTATGTAAATTTTTGTAGATGTTCTATGCTAAGAGCAATTTCACTTTTCTCACAGCAATCATACAAGTAGTTAAGCAAAATGCAGATAGAACATATAAGCAGATCTTACAGAAGACAAATCAGAAACAGGAAAAATGTGTATGTTCGTTTCGGCGGTCAACAGGATGCTTCAACCAGCAAAGTCTTCTTTGGTCAGCCAGCCCAGATGTGTCACAACAACCCTCCAACCAGTAGATGAGTCAACCCAAGTCAATTCTACAAAAGTCAACGCTGTCCTGAAAAGTCAACGCAGGGGCAGCAAGCTAAAAGTCAACGCAGCAGCAAAAACGGTCAACCCTTTGACCTCGATTTTTGTGCCAGGTAGTACAGCCTTCAAAAATCGAACCTTCCACAAATTTTCAGCTTGATTGGACCAAGCGTTGACCAAAGTCAACGCTGGTCAAACTTCTGCGAAACCCTAGCAGCAGAAACACTAGCAGCCGTACGGTCTGTCCTCTTCGACCTTCCCACGTGTGGCTGAAATTCGTCCTCCAGGTAGCTCGTACTCTTTAGGATGAGAGAGGAAGATGTGAGTTGTGTTGTGTTGAAATTCTCTCCAACTTTTCCTGTATTTATATCCATCAATGAGGGTGTGTGACACATCTGTTGGGCATGTGAGCCTACATTACAAAACTGGCCGACCTTGCACATATAATTTATTAAGAATAATAAATTCAAAATATAAGTTCTGCTCATCGGATTAAGACTATTTTATATGGATTTTACACCTCTCAGAAAGAGGAATCCAACAAAAATATTAGCCTCTTAATCTGAGCATCAGAACATGGAGTTTGGACCTAGTTGTCCAAATTTAACACCCCGCGATGAAATCCATAGATATACTTTCCCATTTCCCCTCGGGGATGGGAAGCAGCTGTGGCAATCCTGCAGGTTGAATCAACTCCCCCTTGTTCCGCTGACATGCCTCACACTCTTGTACATGCTTAACACGTCCCCCTTGAGGCCCTTCCATGTGAATCTCTTCTTGATTGACATGTATGTTTTCTGGAACCCCTGATGCCCTGACAATGGCGAGTCATGTGCTGCCTGGAGCATTCTCTTCCCTCAACTGTGAGTTGGGCACCAGAAATATGCGTCCCTTGTAATAAATGACCTTGTCCATCACTTGATAGCGCTCATATGCATGGGTACCCTCTAGCATCTCGCATGCCCTCCTATCCTTGGAGTACTCCACCAATATCTGGGCCTTCCAGTCATGGCAAATGTTCATGAGTGATAGACTAGCAGGTCTTCGTGATAGAGCATTGAACACCACATTGTGCTTTCCTTGCACATACTCTATATCGAAGTCATAGGCCTGCACCTTGTTGACCCATCCCTGTTGCTTGTTGTTGAGGCCCTGCTTCCCCATGAAGTGATGAACGCTGTTGTGATCAGTCTTCACCCGAAACCTGTTGCCCACCAAATACTGTCTGAATTTGGCCAATGCATGCATGATGGCCAACATCTCTTTGTCATATATGGAATATGACCACTCATATGGTAAGAGCTTTTGACTCTCGAAAGCAATGGGGTGCCCATCCTGTGATAGAATTGCTCAAACTCCCTCCCCGAATGCATCACACTCCACGGTGAAGGGTTGGGAAAAATTTGGAAGTGCTAAAATCGAGCAACTTCTCATCACCTCTTTGAGGTGATCAAAGGCTGCCTGTGCTCCATCAGTGCATGCGAAAGCCCCTCTCTTGGTCAAATCTGTCAAGGGTGCTGCCAATTGTGAAAACCCCCTGACAAACTTCATGTAGTCAGTGCAAATACCCAAGAAACCCTTCAGTGCTGTCACATCTCTAGGTACTAACCAATGAAGGATAGCTTGCATCTTCTCCTCATGGACCTTCACCCCATTTGCACCAATGATGTGCCCTAAGTAGAGCATCTCTGTCATGCCAAACTTGAACTTAGACAGTTTGGCTTAAAACCGCTGCTCCTCCAGAATACGCAACACCTCCTCCAAGTGTTGGAGATTCTCCTCCCAAGTCATGTTGTAAATCAAAATATCATCGAAGAAAACCAACACAAATCTCCTTAATTGCCTCTGGAAAACATGGTTCATACATGACTGGAAGGTAGCCGGAGTGTTGGTAAGCGCAAATGGCATGACCAGGAATTCGAAGTGCCCATAATGGCACCGGAAGGCTATCTTGGGGATGTCCTGATCCCTCACCCTGATCTGGTGGTACCATGAACGCAGATCGATCTTAGAGAAGTACTTGGCTCCTCTAAGCTCATCCATCAACTCATCTATGCAGGTGACGGGGTACTTGTTCTTCAACGTCTTTCGGTTGAGGGCTCGATAGTCAATGCACATGCGTAAGGCCCCATCCTTCTTCTTCACCAGTGCTATTGAAGAAGCGAAGGGACTGGAACTTGGCCTGATATGGCCCAATGCCAACAACTCTTTAATGGCCCTCTCAATCTCATCCTTATAGGCCTTAGGATGCCTATAAGGGGTAGTGATCATCGCCTGCACACCTGACTCCAACTCAATAGTGTGCTCGAATCCCCTGTTTGGCAGTTGCCCTTGTGGAATATCCCCAAACACCACTATGTATCTGTCCAACAAGGCCTGTATGTCTGGTGGTTTTTGCTGGGCTTGTCCCCCAACCTCTGAAACTCTCAGCTCGACTGCCCATGCTATGTACCCATGTCGCAAATCTGCCTCCATCCTTTGTGCTAAGACTGTTTGGGGTGGATATGAATGCATGCCTTTGAGAATTACTAATTTTCCATCCAGCCCAGTGAACTCCATCTCCAGTTTCTTCTAATCAATAGTGACTCACCCAAGGGAGTACAACCACTGGACACCCATCACCATGTTGATGTCTGGTACATCGACCACAAAGAAGTGGTCCGTCATCGAGTAGTTCCCCATAACTACTGTCAAAGTAGGCACATACCGAGTGCACTACATGGTACGATCACCTAGTACTAAGACTGAAAAGCCCTCAAACTCAGTTGTAGTGAGGCCCCTCCTCTGAACCAACTAGGCATTTATGAAGTTGTGGATAGCACCACTGTCAACGAGGACCGACACCTGCTGTCCCTATATAGCGCCTCTGATCCTCAATGTTAAGAATTTGGGGACCCTGCATAAGGAAGCAAGGACTCCCCCGGATGGGGCAAAGGATGCCCCTCCCTATGGAGGTGGTGGTGGAGGTCCCCTATTTGCTGGACTCTCATCATCTCCCACACCAAACTCCTGCGCCAACTCGTTCTCCTGATCACTCTCTCAAAAGACCTCAATATAATGTGCTTTGCCAGCAGTGCATCAATGGCCTAGTCCCTAGGGCTCCCGACAAGTGAAGCACAACTTCCTCCTTTTTGAGGTCCTTCCATGTCTCATCATCCAGCTGCCCCCATCCCTGGGTGGTTCTCTGAGGTGGGGGTATAGTGTCATGCCCCTTTTGTGGGAAAGGGGTCCGTGTAGGGAAAGGCACTCTAGTCTTGGGGATGGCCCCCTGTAGATCTCTAGTGCACAAAACTGCCTCCTGCAACGTGGAGGGTCTACGTGATTTCACCAATCCATGCAGGGGCTCAAGTAAGCCCTCAATAAAGTAAATACCCTCCGAGCCTCCAATAGGTCTAGAACCATCACTAACACTTGCAGAAACTCTGAAATATACTGCTCTGTGTTGCTTGTCTGGCGCAGTTGGGTCAACTCCCTGAAATGGGCCTCCAGATCCCTCTGGTCAAAATGTTCCACCACCCTCCTGGTGAAATCCTCATAAGAAGCCACATTAGCATGCCCCAGGGTGGCCGAGCCATGAAACCACTAGTCATGGGCTTCCCCTTCATGTGCAGCGTGGCCATTTTGATGGATTCCAGCTCTATCATCCAGTTGAGCTGGAAGTAGGTGTCCAGCTTCTCAACCCAAGCCCTAGCAGTGCACTTAGTAGTGCCATTGAATGTAGGGAAGTACATCCTCCCTATGGCCCTCTGCACCTCATAGCTTTGTGTACCTTGTCCTCCATAGCCCTTTCTCTTCTCATTCTGCTTGAGCTTGCAGAAATCTTTGAAAGAGAGTGCTTCCCTGAGGTTTGCACCCATAGATTGCCACTCCCTAAGATGTTCTCCCATCTGTGTGGGGTCTTCACCTCTTGTTGGTTCGATCTGTGCCACAGGTACAAAAGAGGACAGTGTGGCTCGAGTTGGCCCACTAGTTGATGGGGTTGTGCTGCTGGTGAGGAGTGATCGAATTGCTTGGATGCTTCAAAAGTTTCCCCAAATAGAAACCCTCTAGGGGTGGTTCTCTCTCTGTTCTACATCTTTATCTCCTCCAGGATCTCTTTCTGGCCTTTTGCTAAATCATTCAAAGCCTTCAAGAGGTTGTCAAAAGCCATCTCCTCCTTGCTCTTGGGTTCCACCATGTCCTCCTTTGCTACCACTGCTTACCCCCTGTCCTCCGTGTCTAGAGAGATCTCCAAATCTCTTTCTCTGCTTTGGTACCTCTGCCTTCTGTATGTGATGTTTTGTTGGTCCCCTTCCCTCATAGGAGAAAATCCCCACAACTGAGCCAAGGCCTAGGCTTTGATACCACTGTAATGTTCTTACGCAAGAATATAAGTGATATACAAATCATGCAAACAATCCAACAATCAGAAAAACGAAATAGACATTAATCACCCATGGAAATATTGGAAATAGAGAACTGCTGAGCCATTTTATTACTTCTTCAGGAGCAAAATACAATAGTAAATAGAATGGTGCACTTGGGCATGTCTCAAGGGACAAGCATGACCAAACCCAGATGAGCAAATGCTGAATTGAAGGCTGCTCCAACTGTTGCACCAAACTGAACTGCGCTACCCAGAAAACTGATTTGTCTACTGACTTCGAAGGGCTGGAATCACTGCTTCTCGTGCTCAGAAAATTATGATATTTTAGCTCCTTATTGCTTGGCCTAAACCCAGAAAAACTCACGAAGTAATTGAGCTGGTTTAGACTTCTGAAATTTGACCCCAAGGAGCCCAACCTTAGCTGTAACTACAAAACTCGACCTACTGGATTGAGGCTGTAAAATCTCCTGGAAAGTGCCCCAAAACTCTGAGATGATCCCTCCTACAAATCTCCAGACTCCTAGATGAGATTCTGGGCTGTAGCTCTTGTCCTCAAATCCCACGAAATCGCTGAACTGGCCCTCTATGCTGTCTCCCAAGCCTAAAATTCAAATCACTGGGTTGCTGGCTTCTCTGGCTCCAAAACTCACACTGAATGCTGGCCCAATACTGTCCTTGAAGCTCCTTGGCTCCTCCGGAAATTAGCTGATCCAAGGTGGCTCTATCACCCCTTTTTGCTATTCTCACTATGGTCCAGAAATACGCACTTCCTGAATGTAGCTGAGCGATTGTGCTATGGATACTCCCCAGAACTCTTGAAAATGCTTGTGGAACTGTCTTCCTAGTGTGGCACTTGAAGTCCCCTGAAGGTAAGGTTGAATCTCCCATTTGAGAGATTCGTGGTTGAACAACCAGTTGACTCAGCTAAGTAGCTCGAGCAAACAGTCAAGTAAATTCGATATACAAGGTGTTGAGAGATTTAATGGGTGTATTAATTCTCCTGCATCTATATGTCAATCCGGGCTCGTAAACATGAGTTGTACTGCGCTTTCTAAATTCAGTTCTTTGTCAGAGTTCTAATGGTTTCCTTTATGAAACAATTTCGCTGAATCTAGCACACAATTCATCCAATTCTAGCAAGCATAATCAATAATCAAATTTTAACTTTGAAACTCTTAATGAATCTGTACTTTAAAACTATTATACCTAAATGAAATCCCAATCTGAATCATGAGATATACGCTGAGCAAAAACTTCCAATTAAAACACTTTATCAAATAACTCAAATCCCATAAAAACCCTAAGAAACCCTAATTCTGTTACCTATGCTACTCTTGAATGAAAAGTTGCAAATTCTAATCTTCTTCAAGCATGTTCGAAAGGCAAGTAGATTTGAAACTAAATTTTTCAAAGGTAGCTTCAAATCTTTAGGACTCTGTGATAAGCTTCACTCTTGGGCGCAACTCAGAAGAATTTCCAAATTAAAAAACTATTTCAATCATCTTGCTTGTTTGACTAAGTACAGATCTAAAATTTATGCCCGAAATTAAGAGGACCCAATCACTTTCAATCTGCTATCAAATCCAAGCTTAACAAATTACAACCATCATGAAAGAAAAACTTAACTAAATGAAATACCAACTCTTCTCATCAAACCAATGAAAGCTTGTCTTCAAACTGATAAACCTATTCACTCCAAACCTATACTCTGTTTCAAAACAATAGAAATTTGAGTTAAAAGTAATCTTCTACCTGATCCAATCAATCAAAGAGAGAAGCAATCCTTCAGTAATTAATTATTCTTCAACTCTGTTCTGGAAATCGGTTTTTAATGCTTAATACATGCTCTGCTTGTTTGCAAGTTGTGAATGGAAAAGAGAGAGTGGAATTAACTATCTCAGCAACTCAATTATCCCAATCATTATAAAACCAAGTTTAATTGATAGTTCTGGGATTTTTATGTTAAGTTTCAATGATTTATGAGATCAATCAGTCAATACTCCACACTGTGAATTCTAATTCTTTTGCTGCATAAACCTCACACACAACATTCATGCAGTATTTCTTGAGTTCAGATAAGTATTTGAATCGGACTTTTATGGAGGGATTGAGATGATCGTTCTGTAATTCACTCAGAAAGGCATGCGTACAAGCTTGTGATTTGGGCTATGCCTACGATTGGGCAATGCTGTCAGGAACCAAGAGATGGGACAATCACACAGAGGCTATGAAAGGCGCTTTAGATTAGAAGCAAAGGATCGAAGCTATCAACATGCTAGGTTGAAGATGAAGTGAACAAAGGTTACCATTAATTTGTTTTGAAAATAGAGAGTGCCTAAGAAGAAATCAAAGGAATGCCATTTATTAAGATCAACTTGTAGTGAATGCGCAATCTAATTAATCTACTCATTCGCCATATAACTAAATCCAACCTTATGAAAACTAGCTCACTCAGAGACCAAAGCAAGATATGCCAGAATGCTGTTATGTAAGCAACATGAATTCAAAAGCTCTAGAAACAAATTAACACACTCAATCAAACGTTGGAAACTAGATGTAAATTCTTTTTAGAACAATTCAGAGAGATGAATTAAAACTTAAAACAATCAAATTAACTACTAGTTACGGGATTAAATTAGTTACGGGATTAAATTGCCCAGTGGTGGTGGGCCCTTGCCACTATCGGGTAAGAAACTTACAGTATGATGGAGAGAATCAGACAACTATATCAAACATCTACAACTCTTGCAATCACAATTTCTCCTTCAACGCAAGACCAAGGCAAAGATAATTTTCATTGATAAAATCCACATAGAACAATAACAAAAGAGTGTAATTTCTTCATTGTGTATGCACGTATCCCCTCTACATTGTTTCTACAGGATTTATAATCCAGTTTACATATTATAATTTAGTAAAAATCAGATCATGGAGATGCCAATCGGATATCCATTCTAATCCAGGCTTGGCAACCAACAGTTTGCCATACAAGATATAAATGATAAGACCAAATTCTGTTGCGGAAGCTGAAAGCTGGCTATGCATAAGAAGCATCGATCTTCCTTGTTTAATTCGATGAGGTCATGTTGACTATCGTGCTCATCCTTAAGTGCAAATCTTCAAGTTTAATTTCCTAGAGTGTTATTCTAGATTGTTGCGTGGAAGGCAACTCTTCCTCTACGTTGGCCCTTCTGGCTTTGCGTTAAGGTTGCGTGGATCTAGACTGGCCCAACGTCAACTCTCCCGGCTACTGCGTTGCCTCCACAAGATTCTCTCCGCCCCTCTGTCTGTATTCTCGAACTATCATTGCCCCTCAGCTACAAGATCTCCCCAATCGATTTCCCTTCTAAGAACTTTTCACCTCAAAAAATCGATTTCCTCAATCTCTGTGCGTGTGCTCTCCAACTGACCCCAAGCCTTCATTTATTCTTTTCTTGTTGATAAATGAATGGCCAAGATTAAGTCTCTAATCAACGACTAAGATTAAATTAGGCTTGATCCTCATCTCTTATAAGCTTCTCACCCATATTTTCATTAATATCCATTAATATTTTAATTTTCCTAAGTATAGACTTAGGAACCCCATTAAAAATATTAATTATTTTAATAAAATACAATCCGGGTGGAATTTCACCAAACGATTTTTGGGTCTTGGAGATCTCATGTGTTCTAGCCCCTCCACAAAATTTTGGAGCTAGAGCACATTCGATGCTATCCAAAAAGTCAACACTCCCTCTTAGCGAAGAATGTGCTCTAGCAGTACTTCTCAGCAGAAGTATCACATTGATCCACAACATCGGTCCTCTACGCTGCTGATGCTCGGCCTGCTGCCCCTCATGCACTAAGCTGCTGCAACATGTATTGCTGCCCATGACACTACCACTGTCACTGCTACATATGTACTGCAACTCTTTGTCAATATGCTGCATCATGGTGCCCATAGCACTGCGACCGCTAACTGCTGCACTGCAACTCAGTTGTTGAGAAGTAAGCAACTGAAAAAGTCACCCAAAAGTTGACATGCTAGTTAGTCAGGATGTCCCTTGATGTTGAAGCTACCTCTGTTGCTAATCTGTGTTAACCCTTTGATGGTACTACGCTGTTGTTGTATCTGCTCTGTGCCTCCCATACTGCTGCAACACTCTATTGCGCTGCTTCATACTTTGGCTCTCTAGCTCTGCCACTATTGCTCCATCATCCCTCACACCAACTGACTCCCGTCATTTTGCTATTGTCATTAAGGGCTCCTGTATTTTGATTTGGGGTAGCGTTGGATGTGCTCTAGCCACGAAATTTGGTGGAGAGGTTGGGGCACATGATATTTCCGATACCCAGAAAGGGTTTGGGAAGATTCTAAACAGATCAAGAGATATTAAAATAATTAATATTTTTAATGGAGTCCCTAAGTCTAAACTTAAGGAAAATAAAATATTAATGTGTATTAATATGAATTTGTGTTGAAGTGGTCCAAAAAAGACATGGATCAAGCTAGATCTAATCTTAGTCGTTGATTAGGGATTTAATCTCGGCCGTTGAGATGTCAACAGGAAAAGTATAAGAGGAGGCTTGAGGGTCACATGGAGAATATACCAGATGATCAGTGATTCTATTCTCTAGAGCGGGGTTTGCTAAAAGAGATAGAATCAGTGATCGGGAGAGTAGTTGAGGGGCATTGAGTACAGAGAAACAAAGAAGATAGAGATTGTGTCGGGAAATCAGTGCAGCAGCCAAGGAGGGTGACGCAGAGCCAGCAAGGGGTCGCGCAGGGTCACGCAGAGGCAGCCAAGTGCTGCGCAGAGCACCAGAAGGGCCGGCATAGTTGACGCAAAGGCTCCCAGAGCTGACGCAGGGCCTCCTGGGGCTAACGCTAGCCTAGAAAAGTTGACGCAGGGCTAGCGTGAGACAGAGAGGGGTTGACGCAGTAAAGTTTGGGTAGACCCTGAGGTTGCAGAGTAGTTTTGTGCTGAGGCGCTGCCGGAAGGATTTTCCAGGGTTTCAGCTAGGAGATTTCTCTCAAACTGTGAGGTATAGCTGCTAAGGAAATTCTCTGTTGGGTAGGCCAGTTTCGGCACCCAGATTGTACTCTGATATTACTTAATAAGAAAACTCTCAGATAGCTGCACCGGTTTTCCCGCATTGGGTTTTTCAGGGGACATTGGTCCAAAAATAATGGTGTCATGTGGTGTGTTTGTTCTTGTGTCTTTTAGTTGCTGATCTGTAATATGTTGAGCATGCACTGGTGTTTATTTTTAGTATTTATTTTGTAAATAACTTGTTAAAGAAAGATAACAAGTAGGTAGGAATAAATCAGAAGAAGTGCATGAAGGGTTTCTAAACTAAAAACTTAGAAAATTCGACATGGTATCAGAGCGTGATTGCAGATCACAGGAAAACTGAAAGACATCAGCCGAGCGGAGCAATAGCAGCAGAAAACAACTATTCCGAGGTGACAAAAGCTGTTTGTAGCAGCGTTGAAGCCAAGAAGTGTGATGCAGAGCCAACCAGAGCCACGAAGAAGTCGGGAGCTACGCAGAGCCTCAGAGAGGCCAGCGTTACTGACACAGAGGACTAAACGACTAACGCAGGGCATCCCAGGGCTGACGCAGACCCATCTGGGGTGATGCAGAGTTAGCGTGAGGCTGACACAGTTCACAGAGAGATAGTTCGAGTCTAGAAGGCTGCAAAAATATTGCAGAGTGGAGCTGGTGAGGTATTGTAGTTAGAACAGTACTTGACAGAGTAGGGCCAGAGGTGTTGTTACCGAGGGTTTCCAGCCGAGGAACCTGGATCAGCAGTGCAGTTGCACAAGACGACCAGAGTAGGGGACATCTCGACAAGTGACAGAAGGATTTCCAAGAAGGAAATAAGGACTCAGAGGGAGTCCAGAAGAGAACTTCCAGACGGGAAGTAGAGACTCAGAGGACTCGAACAGAGAACTTCCAGGAGGGAAGTAGAGAAGCGTCATGGAACTACATAGGGTAAGAGACCAGGATAGGCTGGACGGAGCATTGAACTTCGCAGTCTGGAAGGCCAGAATATTATCAGTGCTTGACAAGAATTGTGTCAAGAACTTCACCTTGAAGGTAATAGCTGTCCCAGTCAATCCCAATGAAAATGAAAGGTATGAAGAGGCGATGGCGAGGGCCAAGTGCATTATCCTTGACGGGGTCAAGGATCATGTGGTACCAGATATAGCTAAGAAGGAAACGACAGTTGAGATGTGGGAGGCTCTCAAGAACCTGTACCAGCATACTTCTGTGTAGAGAAGAATGCTGCTCGAGAACCAGATGAGGTCATATCGGATGAAGAAGGGTCAATCGATTGACACCTTCCTTGGAGGACTGAATGAGATCCGAGACCAGTTGACTGCTATAGGAGCGACACCAGATCAGGAGCTTATGGTGAGGACAACCCTGAATGCTGTCTCAGAAGATTGGGAAGTGTTTGTCCAGAGTATCCTGGGTAGAGGGACTCTCCTACCTTGGGACGAGATGTGGGAAACTCTTCGCCAGGAAGAGATTAGATGGCAGTCGAAGACAGGTAGCAGCAACAAAGGGATCAAGGTCAAGCAGGAGGAGGAGGATGTGGCCCTAGCATCTGAGGGAAAGTAGAAGCGGAAGAAGAAAGATCTCTCCAAGGTCAAGTGCTTCCACTGTGGGGAGATGGGTCATTATGCGACCCAATGCCCAAGGAAGAAGAGTAAGGGAGAGTCTTTCGAGACTAAGGCAGTGCCAGCACAGATAGAGAAGGAAGTTTTGACAGACGATGACTGTGCCATGAGTACACACGCACCACTTGAGTGGAAGTGCGGGGAGATCGAGCTGTAGTCAGATGGACTACAAGCGATGAGGGGTAGGATCCTCGAGGTACCCAGCCTCTTGGATTAGACCTTGCTACGAGAGCCCTGAGGAGGAGTAGCAGGATTGGCTGAGTGGGTAGAGACGGATGCGGATGGAGCGCAGAGAAAGCTACAGTGCAGGAGTCCCGAGACAACGCAGAGCTAACAAGCTGCAGCAGTGCAAAAGGCACAGGGGTGTTGCACCAGTGCAGGAAGGCACAACGAGGTGTGCAATGGTGTGAGATGCAGGGAGTTGTTGCAGCAGTGTAGAGGTCAGAGAGAGGGAGCACTTGTTAGTGGTAGAGGGAGCTTCAACGTCAGTGGGTGTTTCTAGCCCAACAGGGAGGTCAGTTACTTACTTCTCAGTAACTGAGTTGCAGTGCAATAGTGGGTAGCACAATGTAGCATGATGAGAGGAGGTGCAGTGCGGATGCAGTGCTAGGAGAAAGTACTAGCAACAGCATGGATGCAGACGGTGCTGTCGTACAGATGCAGCAGTGGCAGTGATAGAATTATGGGCAGCAGTACAAGAGGCAATAGTGCAGAGGATGTTGGGCAGGAAAGTCTAGCATCAACACAGGTAACGACGCTGGATGATCAGAGTAATACTCAGTGATGAGTATTGCTAGAGCATAGAGCATAGTCCTCGCTAAGAGGGAGTGTTGATTTGGGCTAGCATCGGATATGCTCTAGCCACGAAATTTGGTGGAGAGGTTGGGGCACATGAGATCTCCAATACCCAAAAAGGGTTTGTGTAGATTCTAAACAAATTAGGAGATATTAAAATAATTAATATTTTTAATGGAGTCCCTAAGTTTAAATATAGGGAAAATAAAATATTAATGTGTATTAATATGAGTCTGTGTTAAAGTGGTCCAAAAAAGACATGGATCAAGGGAGATCTAATCTTAACCGTTGATTAGGGACTTAATCTCGGCCGTTGAGATGTCAACAGGAAAAGTATAAGAGGAGGCTTGAGGGTCACTTGGAGAATACACCAGATGATTAGTCATTCTATTCTCTAGAGTGGGGTTTGATAAGAGAGATAGAATCAATGATCGAGAGAGCAGCTGAGGGGCATTGAGTACAGAGAAACAGAGAAGGCAAAGATTGTGCTAGGAGAGTAGCGTAGTAGCCAAGGAGGGTGACACAGAGCCAGCAAGGGCTCACGCAGAGGCAGCCAAGTGCTGTGCAGAGCACCTGAAGGGCCAGCGCAACTGATGCAGAGGCTCCCAGAGCTGATGCAAGGCCTCCTGGGGCTGACGCAGTGCCAATCTGAGACAGAGAGGCGCTGACGCGGTACGGTTTGGGCAGATGCTGGGGTTGCAGAGCAGTTTTGTGCTGAGGCGCTGCCAGAAGGATTTTTCGGGGTTTCAGCCAGGAGATTTCTCTCAAACTGTGAGGTATAGCTGGTAAGGAAATTCTCTGTTGGGTAGGCCAATTTCGGCATCCAAATTGTATTATGATATTGCTTAATAAGAAAACCCTCAGATAGCTGCACCGGTTTTCTCGCATTGGGTTTTTTCCGAGGACATTGGTCCAAAAATAATGGTGTCATGTGGTGTGTTTGTTCTTGTAAATAACTTGTTAAAGAAAAATAACAAATAGGTAGGAATAAATCAGAAGAAGTGCATGAAGGGTTTCTAAACTAAGTAAACTTAGAAACTTCAACGCCATAGCCGTATGTGATCCAAGAGTTTGGGTACCTCAAGGATTCTGCTTTGTCCTATAGTCCTCCCGACTATAGCTCATTATCGCCCCAATTTTTCTCTAGAGGTGCATGAGCACTCATGGAACTGTCCTCATCATTGTCCTCTTTGTCATCTTTTGCTGGAGCAACCTTTGAATCAGACTTCTCTTCCTTGCCCTTCTTCCGAGGGCACTGAGTGGCGAAATGACCTAGTTCTCCACATTTGAAGCATTTGACTTTGGATATATCTTTATTTTTCTTCTTCTGCTGCCCTTATTGTCCCGTTGATGCGAGAGCTGCATCCTCCTCTTCCTCCTTGGCTCTGATCCCATTGTCACTGCTTCCCTCCTTGGTCAACCATATGATCTCTTCCTGTCCAAGAGTTGCCCACATCTCCTCCCAAGTGGGGAGAGAAGCCTTGCCCAATATGCTCTGGACAAAGGTTTCCCAGTCTTCAGTGACTGCATTCAGGATAGTCCTGACCATGAATTCCAGATCTGGTGTAGACCTTACGGAAGTTAGTTGGTCTCAGATCCCTTGCAGCCTAAGAAGGAAGGGATCAATTTCTTCTCCCTTCTGCATCTGATACTGTCTCAGCTGACTCTCAAGCAACATCTTCATTGAACGGAAGTTCCCTCGTACAAAGTGGTGAAGGCCTCCCACGTTTCCCTCGTTGTGTCCTTCTCAGCCATATGTGGGATCACATGATCCTTGACCCTGTCTAAGATCATGCACTTCGCTTTTGCCTGAGCCTCCTTGTACTTCTTGAGAGGATCAACATCAACCGAAACAACAACCATCTTCAAGGCATAATCCTTGATGCGATTTTTGTCCAAAACTGCCAGGATCCTGGGCTTCCAGATGACAAAGTTGGACGTTCCATTCAACTTGTCATGATCCCTCAGTCCATTAACTGGCATCTCTGCTCAATTGTTGTGTCGAACAGGTTCTCTTCTCTGTCTTTCGTTGTTTTCCTAGCAACACTTGGATCTAGATTTCTTTGGCACTAGAAATCCTCTAAAGAATAAGCTCCCTCTGAAATTCTATTTCCTTCACGGAAATCCCTCTGTCAACCACTGTCGAACCAACCCTCTCTGATCTCTTTTTGCTGCTACTTAACACTGGATCTAGATTTCTTGGGAAATTTTTTATGAGGAACTGATTCCCTCTAATTTGCTTCTATCCCACTAGGTACTGTTTAACACCAATAGAATTAACACCCCGCTAGCAAATCTAGATGAAATCTGCGCTGCACATCTAGCCACGGCAACCGGAAAAACGAGACTCAATAGTCTCCACGCTGGCCCAGTAACCACTCCGCTGCCCTCTGTAGCAACAACATCACCCAATCAGGCTGACGTAGGCTCTGTGTGAACCTCCCATGGTGGCTGTGTCACCCCTCCTTTGCTCTCTTGGCTTGAAACTGCGCTATCTCTCGGGACAACTGTCTTCACGCACAATTTTTCCTTTGTCCTTTCGCTGATGCCTTCAGTCCTCCTTGATCTGCAATTTCTTTGATACCATGTGAAAATTTCTGAATCTAACAAACCAAAAATCCTACTACAGAAAACTGATTTACATCACCTACTTGTATTCTTCATTTAACAAGTTGTTGTCGCACATATTGTCACGACAATGCTTAGACCGAGGGCTGTCGCCCTGATCCCTAATCTCTCCGTTTAAGCCATCTCCCGAGGCTAAGGGGGGTAGACCCTACAGGATGAAGGAAGACCAACTGTGGACCAGTTGGGTTGGGAGACACAACAAGGCAATACTAGTACTTGATTGATTTTAGGAATTAATGTACTAGTGCCTTATGGAGTCAATGATTATTTATTAAATATTGCAGAAATATGAACCTTGTAAAACAATCATCTATCATTAGATACCCCAAGCAATGCAAGATATTCAATAAATGTACAATGCTTTAACAATGATCTAGCGATTAAATCTCTAAAGATTGAATACTTTAAACAACCATACAATTTAAATGCTAACCAGTTTCGAATAGTTAATTTCCAAATATAAACATTTAAGCACATTAACTATACCACAACGGAAAAAAGACTTCAAAAAGAATTTCCATTTTTAATTAGTCTTTTTTCAAATTTATTTTTTATTTATTTTTTAATTTAAAACTTAAAATAAAAAAAAAATTTAAAATAATAAAATTTAAATCTAACTATTTGAACAAAATCCAAATAAGGACTAACTTTTTTTATGCTTTTGATTTTTTTATTTTTTGTTTTATTATATATTTTTATGATTTTTTATATTTTATGATTTTTGATTTAATTAAAAAAATAAAAATAAAGCAAAACTAAATTCTAAATAAACTAATAATTAAAATTTTAAAACTAAACTAAATAAATATATACAATTAAAAAATGAAATCAAAAAACTAAAAGCTACGCTAGAATTAAAAGAATGAACACCTAATCTATAACTAAAATGAAAATGAAATCTAAATCCTAAAATAAAACTCAGACTTAAATAAAATTAAACCTATAATCTAAACTTACCATGCGTATCAACCTGAAAAAACCTAACCCATCATTAAAAAAATCGAAATTTATAATGCGTTTTCCCACAGGCATATCATTTCACATTTTTTTACATTGTGCGTGGGCATGTGCAGGTCAAACAACGTGAGGAGGGCAGAGAAGGAAAGATCGAGTTGCGGATTGGAGGACATTGGCAATGTTAGAGAGCATCGATGAATAGAGCAGAGAATGAGGAGAGCGATGGGTAGCATGCAGGTTTGGAGATAACGCTGCTTGGACAGAAGGGAGATCGAGGGCTTGAGAGCAGACAACGTGGATGGATGCAGACAGGAGCCACTGGCTGCAAATTTCGAAGGGTAAAAGGGGGCGAGCTAGGCAGCGGAAGCGAGATTTCAGGAGGAAAGGGTTTAGGTGGGCAGCGTATGGAGAGGATTCAATGGTGGATTGTATGCTGGCAGCGGTGAGTTGAAAGCCGATAGGATGGAGGGATGAGCTGAGCGTTTGAAGCTGCGTGAGGCAGCTTGGATAAAAGCGAACGCAGGTGGCTTATGAGGGATGCAGAGAGACAGGCAGTGTGGGTTTGCTGGGCAGCATAAGGAAGGTTGCGTTTGACAGAGTGGAGGGACGCAGGTATGAGCAGCAGAAAGGTTTGCTGATACGGACAGTATATAAAAATTTGAGCTTTTTTGTCAGAAAATAAAAAATTTCCTTGAGCGGCAGAGACTGAAACCTTTAAACCCTTCCTGCTTCAGATTGCATAATGGAAACCCTGATTTTCTGATGGAAAATCTTGAAGAACTTTTAAAGTCTATACCTGCAACCTGCAATGGAAAAAACGAAGACCCAGAAGTAAAATGTGCCAGAAACAAAACTGAAAACCCTAAAACCAGCTAAAAATTTACAATATTTACAGATTTTTGACTCTTAAGCAGCCAAATTTGTTAATAATCCACAATAATATTTTCAGAATTTTAAACTTAATGTGAGAAACTTGAGAAAACCTTTCTTGCATTCATAAGAAAAATTCAAATGATAAGCTTGGAATTAAAACTGGCTGGGCTCTTTCAGAAAACGCAATCTAGGAGTTGGCTGGTTCAGTCGAGAACTTCCCCTAACGCCTGGTAAACTCAAAACTAAAGATATCCCGCACAACTTAAATCAACCATTAATCATAGAGGGAGAAAACAATAGTGAAATTCAGATTAAATGGAGATACCTGCCATTATATTTCAGAAATTAAACTATCATTCAAACTCTAGAGATTAGATAAGATACCTGTGCCTAAATCAATGTTCATCAAGCTATCATCAATGGCTGAAAATAAAATTATGCAGAAAAATAAAACATCTTACAACATTTCCAGAAGAGTAACACCAACAAGATTTTCAACGCCAAAGTCTTTCTTTATTGCACAAGAAAAATGAGTACAAGAGAGCTTTCTTTAGCACTAGACTCTAAGATCCAATCTGATCTCAAATGAACCCTGACACTCTATTTAAAGGAAAATTTCCCAATGGCTAGTTCGAGTGATCCATGTCAAACTAATCTCGACCGTCGATGAGGATCAAAATCCCTTTCAATCTCATTCGTCGAATTTTTAAATGCATTTTAATATATTAAAAAATTGAAATTCTGCGTTTATTTACTCAAAACTTTGACTTATTATTATTTTATTATTTTATTTTATTTAAAAATTATTTATTTATTTTAATTTATTTTTTCAAATTTTATTTTATTTTATTTTTTAATTTTTAGTTATTTTTTAAATTTATTATTTTTTAAATTTAATTTTTTAATTTTTTAGTTATTTTTTAATTTTTTTAATTATTTATCTTTTATTTTTTATTTTTATTTTTGGATCCTCGAACTTAGCCTTTGGAAAAATCACCTAGGACCTAGGACTTAGGACTTATAAGGGGATTAAAACATTTTCAAAACCTCAAGACACTTTACATCATGACTTTTACAAATTACAATATTACATCTCAAGGGGGAAAACCCATTTGACATAGACCCTCATAGACCACCCAGTTCTGCAACACAAATATAATCTAGCAGATCAAGCAATTTGTAACAACCTAACCAAATAGTTAGAATTATTTCCAAATTACTTTTACATAGACTCGAAGCACACTAGAATTCCCCTAAGATTCTAATGACAAAATCGATTCCGGCTTTGGGGTTAGGCTGAAGGAAAACTCTGCCGATCATGGATCGGTGAGACAAAAAACCTTCCGGAACATAGATTATCACTAGAAAATTAGGTCCACCTAGGCAATTTACATACATGACTCACATCTGCTAAGATTATTTACAATTTACACATGCACACTATGTTTATAACATGATCGGGCTGATGATGAATGGCACGGACACGTCAATCAAGCGCTATCCCTTTTGTGAAAAAGGGGCTGTACTGCTATGGGTAGTTGACACGTAGTGGTCAACACAAGTTATTTTCAGAAAGTTCAGAAAATATTAATGTAAATACACTGCAACCTACACTACTATACAAATCATATACTGAAAAATAAATGAGACAATCATGCAAAGGACACACTTATTTTTGGACTAAACGTCCCCAGAAAAACCCAATGCGGGGAAACTGGTGCAACAACTCTGAGTGTTTTCTATTATTAAGCAGAAGTTCTAAATACAAATGCTAGTTGCCCTCTCGGCAAACTGGTGACAGAGAAATACAATGGCAGAGAACCTGAGTGAGTTTTACCTCACTTCAACTGGCAGAGTCGACTAATTCGACAGCAAAACTGGCTGGCCTCAGCTACAACTGCATTGCTCGTTCGTAGTAACTGCGTGGCCCTGTGTGGAGCTCTCTGAGGCTTTCTGTCAGCACTTTTGCCCCTGCGTCATCTTTCTCCGCTGTTCTAGTAGTTTTTGACAGCTCCCTGACTTTCTGTGTGTAAGGCAACTCTTCCTCTGCGCTAGCCCTTCTGGCTTTGCATCAAGGCTGCGTGGGCCCAGGCTGGCCCAACATCAACTCTCCTGGCTACTGTGCTGCCTCCACAAGCTTCTCTTCGCCTCTCTGTCTGTATTCTCAAGCTATCATTGCCCCTCAGCTGCAAGATCTCCCCAATCGATTTCCCTCCTGAGAACTTCTCACCTCAGAAAATCAATTTCCTCAATCTCTGTGTGTGTGTTCTCCAACTGACCCCAAGCCTCCATTTATACTTTTCTTGTTGAGAAATCAACAACTGAGATTAAGTCTCTAATCAACGACTAAGATTAAATTAGGCTTGATCGTCGTCTCTTAGAAGCTTCTCACCCATATCTTCATTAATACCCATTAATATTTTAATTTTCTTAAGTTTAGACTTAGGAATCCCATTAAAAATATTAATTATTTAATAAAATACCATCCGGGTGGAATTTCACCAAACGATTTCTGGGTCTTGGAGATCTCATGTGTTCTAGCCCCTCTAGAAAATTTCAAAGCTAGAGCACATCCGATGCTACCTAAAAAATCAACAGAGTTTTCTCGAAAAATTTCTGAGTATTGGAGAATGCATGTGTCTTAGCCTCTTTGTAAAATCTTGAGGCTATAGCACATCCAATGCTACATAAATCAACACTCCCTCTTAGCAAGGAATGTGCTTTTGTGTTGCAACCCACTAAAGCATCACTCTATTTCTGCACCATCTCTTGTTACGTTGTTGATGTTTGGCTGCTACTGCCCACCAACTACTATGCAACTCTGATTGCTGCATCTGTGTTGTTGCTGGCCTTGTTGAACTGCTGCCAACACCACATTTGCACTACAACCTTCTCCATCTGCTGCTGCCGCAACTGCAACAACTACAATGGAAAATCATCCAAAATAATAAACCAACTGTGGTCAATATGTTGCATCTGTCACTCGAGTCCTGACTGCTGCTAGTATCTGTGCTGTCACTGAAGCCTCTATGTTAGTGTTGCCTCTGCACTGTGCCAACTGCACTAGTGCCAACTCTGCATTGTGCTGCCTAGTATTTGACTTTCTACTAGATACTGCCTCTGTCACTCTGGCACCTGACTGTACCAATTGCCACTAGTCCATCCTGCTACTACATGTCTTGGGCTCCTATAGAAAGGTACTGATTCATGAGGTGGACCTCCTCAAGAATTCCGCCCCATCCTGTAGCTCTCTGTGGCTACAACTCTAGATCACCCCACCTCACCCCTAGAGGTAACTCGACGATCATGGCAAACTCTTCCTCCAATCTGGAGGACAACCTATCGATCTCAGTGGATGCAACCTATTGATCCTACTTCTCCTCTGTCCTTATTTCTGAGAGGACAGTGAGTGCTGTAGTGGCCCAACTCACCACACCTGAAGCACTTGATCTTCGAAATGCCCTTCTTTCTTTTGCACTGCTCCTGTTGCACCTTTGATGCAAGGGCCACGTCCTCCTGTTCCTTCACTTGCTTCATCCCACTGATAGTGGCGTTTACCAGATCACACCTCATTTCCTCCTGCTGCAGATCAACCCACACACGTTCCCAATCTGACAGTTTTTCTCTGCCTAGGATACTCTGGACGAAAACCTACCAATCTTCAGAAATGTTGTTTAGCACTAATTATACAAACTCTGTAGGCTGGGGCGCTGATCCTATTGAAGCCAACTAATCATGGACATCCTGTAGCCTAGTAAGGAAGGGGTCTACATGCTCCCCTTTTTGCATCCTCTTGCATCTCAGCTTCTCCTCAAGGTACATCTTTTGCTGCTCGAAAGATCCTCCGCACATTGTAGCTAATGCTTCCCACATCTGTCGGGCAGTATCTTTGCGAGCTATGTGGGACACCACATGATCTCGAACCTTGTTGAGAATAAAGTTCTTAGCTCTTGCCATCTCCTTCTTGTACTTCTTGAGTGGATCTTCATCAGTGCGTACAACTACCACACTATTGACATAAGTTTTGAGATCATGCTCATCGAGAAGGCAGGAAATCCTAGCCTTCTAGATCACATAGTTGGAGGCTCCATCCAGTCGATCTTGATCTCTCAACCCAATTGATGCCATCTCTCTTGAAAAAGTCAAACTGCTTCCTCTTCTCCTCTGTGATGCTGCTGCCCAGCTATTCGCACTCCCTTCTGGAGTGAGAAATCCTGCACACAACTACTGCTGCTCCGTTGGGAAAATTCAAACTTCTTGGCTAGAAGTCCGCTAAGAAAGGAATTCCCTCAGTGTGTGCTCTTCTCTCCTTCTGACGCTATTCTGCCAGCAACTGCTACAAAATAACTGCGTCCCAGCTGAAGATCTACTCTATAAGGAAAAATATGCTTCTCGCTTCTGCCTCTAAAAAGCTTTGATCTGGAAAATTGAATTTCTCTATCGACTCACAAAGAAATCAATTTTTCCTCAGAACTCGATCTCCTTGGCCCAAAGACTACGCTGCCTCTGGGGTTTCGAATTGTTGCCAAGGCAGAGATTCAAACCTCCTTCTTCCTTTCTGCTCTGAGATCTTTGGCTTATGATCTGTGGTCTGATACCATGTGAAAAATCGGTGACCTGATTCCTACTGCAGCAAACTGATGATATTTCTCCTATTTGTTAAATTTCTTTAAACAAATTACTTAATTTTCTACAACAAATATCGAAATACATAAACTGTAGCCTACACAAAATAAATACTGTGAAAACTAAATACTGCACTGGAGAGAAATAAACGCACACACAATTACACTATTGTTTTTGGACAAACGTCCCTGTAAAAACCCAATGTGGGAAAACTGGTGGGACAACTGAGGGTTTTATTATTATGTAGTAGTAATATGAGTACAAAACTCTAGATGCCCAAACTGGTGATCTGATACAGAGAATAAACTGACAAAGAGGTAGTGAGAAAAATCTCACACTGTCACTGGCGATCTGAATCTGATCCAAGCTTTGGATGGTTAGCCCCACATTGCCTCTGTGTCAGCCTACGCATATCTGCGTCATAGCCTCTAGGCTTTTGCGTCACCTCCTCCTTTAATCTTTTGCTAACTGGAACTTTGACCCTTTGGTCCTTTGGTCTCACACCCCGACTTCTGGTTCTAGATCTTGATTTCTCCCAACAAAATTTTGAACTCCTTCTGAAGCTCTATGCTGCCTCTACGTGGCACTGCGCTGCCTCTCTGAACCTCTCTATGCCTTCTCTGCCTTGCACTCTCCGGATCTGGAAAACTTTACTCCGGTCAACTATCCCTGCCCCTCACTGCAAGAAGATCACTCTATCTCTCTCCGACAACTCAACGCTGCTACTCTTGAGAAATTTGATTTCTTGATCTCACTATCTCGATGTGTTCTACAAGTGCCCATCAAGCTCCTTATAATTTCACGTTGGAGCATCAATGACCAAGATTAAAACATAATCAAAGGCTAAGATTAACTGGGAGTTGATCCTCGTCTTCTTCTAGAAGATTTGCACCAGATTTAATTAATACCTTTTAGTTAACCAGATTTCATAAGTTTAGAATTAGGGAACCATCTAAAAAAGTTAATTGTTTTAATTAAATCATCTCTAGGTGGAATATTCCCAAACAATTCTGGGTATTTGAGAATGCATGTGTCTTAGCCTCTTTGCAAAATCTCGAGGCTAGAGCACATCCGATTGTATAGAAATCAACACAATTGGCATTAAATAGTGTCTCGGAGGATTGGCAGGTATTTGCCCAAAGTATCTTGGGTAGAGATACCTTGCCAAGGTGGGCCAGGATGTGGTCCGGTCTACAATAGGAGGAATTGAGGAGGGCTTTGTTGAAGAGTACCATTAGTGATAACAACAAGAAGGGTGTGAAGAGTTAGGAGGAGAATGTGGCCTTAGCATCTAAGGGTCCCAGTGAGGGGCAGAAGAAGAAGAAGAAGGACCTCTCAAAGGTCAAATGCTTCAGATGTGGTGAGTTTGGTCACTACAACATGCATTGTCCTCTTAGGAAGAAGGACAAGCAAAAAAACCAAGACTAGGCAACAATGTTCGCGGAGATTGACAAACTGTCTTCTAGGTCAAATCTACAGCCTCAACTCCGTTTCAAGCCCCCACAATCAACATGCTCCTCTAATTACTGCGTAGGCCCAGCCAAACCCCTTCTACGCTGGCTCAGGAAGAGGAATTTTGACTTTTATGTAATCCACTCAGCCAACCCTTCAAGCCACTTCAAAAACATTGCTAAATGCCAAGAGAATATGCCTCTAAATTCCTAGAACCCACGCTGTCATGAAGCTCACTCCCCACAAGAGTGTGTGGTCTGTTATTGTGCCCAACCTGCTCCTTAAGAACTTGAATCTCCCTGTGAAATCCCTTCGGAAAAACTCCAAGAATGTAGTAAAGCTCCCCTAGGGTGGCACTCGAAGTCCACCGAAGGAGTTGAGATTTCCCCTCGGAAATCTTGTGTGCTAAACAACACTCTGTTGACCTAGCTATCAGCTTGAGTGAACAACAGTTCAAATATCAAATGAGCAAAAGATCCCCAAAAATGAGGTCCTCCACCTCTATTTATCTTGCTACCCCTTCTATTCCTTCATGTTCCCCCCACAATTCGAGTACCCTCTCCTCTTTTTCCCCACAAGTTCGAACTCTCCTAAGGGGTACGAATTTCCTTTGGAGTGGCCCCCACATTCCACTTGCACTTTGATTTATTACTTTTTCTAATGTTTGGAAGCCTTATTTTCCTAAAAGGCTAAGTGGGGTCCTCCTAATCCCCCTTTCCTAAGTTCTAATGCCAAAATATCTCCCAATGATCAAAATTGTAAAAATGGAATTCTTCGTAACCATATCAATTAATTGGAGACATTACAGTCCTCCCCACCAAAAATTGCTTATCCTCAAGCAATAGTTGAACAAGCACCTCCTCTATGAGCTGACCCGGAAAGTCACTGCAAACAATATTGGGGTCCCAAATGTGCCACTAAGTCATCTTTGATCTCTTCCCTGCCCTGCCAAGATCCCAAGCCACCTTGATCAGCGTGACGCATCCCTTGCTCCACTCGCTGTCCAGCGCATCATAGGCTCCCGACGCCCTCTGCATGCAGCCACTAAGTAGAACATCATGGTAGTATAAGATCCTGATCATCTCCTCATGAAACTGCTCTATCGAATAGTCCCTCTTGTGCACCTCAGGGGTGGTCTCTTGAAGACGCAATCCAATCCTAGTGGGATTGAACCCTTGTCTGCCAAGCCTCCCCTGATCTCCTCCTCCCCTGATCTCCTCTTGCTGATCACCTTGTCGCCCTGGTGAAGTTCCCCACACCATCACTGGATCACTAAAACAAATGGAAGATCTAGATGACCCTCCCCTGTAGAAACCCACACACCTCTATGGGTAGCTGAATTGCTCAGCCCTGCTGTGCCAAAATCCCCTGCCAGTCCCAGAAGGAACCTATCTTGCTAACATTGTGACACCCCGATCATGCCCGGTTGCTCAACATGCTCATATCAGTGCCTCCTCTCTTGTAACACTCGACCACTATATCTGTCCCAATCAGCGCTACGAGCTACTCTTGCCAAGGCAATCCATGTTCGAGTCCACCACTCTATGACAATCGTTGATCTTGAGCGGTCACCTGCCTCGCCATATGATGAAGGTGTTAGTTTTGTAGCATCAGATGTGTTCTAGCCACAAAATTTTGTGGAGAGGCTAGAATACATGAGATCTCTAAAACACAAATTGTTTTTGGAAATTCTGCCTAGAAATGACTTAATTAGATTATTAACCAATTTTTTAAATATTTTCCAAGTCTAAACTTAGGGAATATGGTTAATTAATCAAAATTAATTAAGTCAAGGTGTGAATCTTCTAGAAACTCACACGGATTGACTTCAAGTTAATCCTAACATCGATTAAGATTTAATCTTGGTCATTGGAGTCCCAACAGAGGATTATAAGAAGATGTTGATGGGCACTTGGAGATTACTCTTGAGCAACAATTCCTTGTGCAGATCAAGCTAGCAATAGTAGAGTTTGAGATAGAGAGGGATGCAGTGTCAGTGAGGGGCAGGGACAGTGATCCGTAGGAAGATTTCCAAATCCAGAGAGGCAGTAGCAAGAGGCTGAGTTATTCCTAGTGCAGGAACGCGAGTGCAGGAACGTGCAAGTGCAAGGACGCGCAAGTGCAGGGACGCAAGTGCCGACAACAAAAGTGCAGGAAGTGCGAGTGTCGGGGTTGCTTAGAGAATATGTCTACCATATTTTCTTGTTGTTTGGATTGTTAGTTTCAGGCATCCATAGATGTACTCAAATTTCACTGCATCATAATAAAATAAAACCCCCACTAATGCACCGGTTTTCCGAAGTTGGGATTTCCAGGGACATTTGTCCCAAAGTAACTATGTAAATTTATGTGTGTGTGCTAGCATTTCTTCCAGCATTTATTCTTTCGCAGTTTTATTTGTGTAGGTTGCAGTTGCTGCAATAGGATCGGGTTTCCGAGTTTTCACATGGTATCAAAGCGCAAATGATCATTTAGAGAGATTAGTAGCGAAGATAGAAGGAGTTTCATTTTTTAGTGTTAGCAGCAGATCAAAACTCCAGAGGTAGCGCAACCACTTTGCCAAGAGGCCGAGTTACTTGAGATTCAATTTTTCTAAGTGAGGGACAAAAAATCGATCTCTCCGGATCGAGTGATTCAAGAGGCAGAGGCAGCAACCCATATTTTCATAGAGCAAATCTCTAGCTAGACGCAGTAATTTTTGCAACAATCTGCTAGAGTAGAGCTACTGTCGTGTGGAAGGAAGAAGAGCACACATAAAGGGAAAATTTTCGTCAAGGAACTTCTTGTCTTAAGAAGATCATTTTTCCTTGCAGATCAACAATAGTTGTGAGGAGATCTTCTCACTCTAGAGAGGAGTGCGAATAGTAGTTCCAGCAGCCGAGCAGAGGGAAAGAGGGAAATTTTCGAGGTTTATTTTCTCTAGTTTTGAGTTTTCATATTTTGCAGCTCTGCATGGACGACCATACGAGATTGCCAGAGGAGGCTGTGCGAGTCAGCCCGAATGCAGATCTGGGCAGTAGATTGACTTCCAATTGCCAGAGGCAGATGCCGGAGGAAGTGTGAGTTGTCTAGTATGAGTTGCAGAGAGGAAAGGTCCCAGTAAGGAACAAGGCTCAAAAGGAGATAGTGGGGCACCAGATCTAAGTGGAGGAGGAGTATGAGACTCCAGTGTTCCAAATGGACAAGGTCCAGGGCAGTTGCAACAAGGAGATCAGTGATATCAGTTCCAGATTGTTGCAGTGTGACCATCACCTTTGCATCATAGTAGCAGATTCAGTGTCAGCAGGCGCAGTCAATCATTTAGATGACAGTTGCAGAGCTAGATGCAGTGACATAGGTAGTACAAATTTCCTAGTTGCAGTATGCAGGTGCAGTTCCAGCGAGAAGATTCCCAGCGCAGAACTTCGCAGTCCAGTTTCTAGTATAGGCCGACAGTGCGAGTTTCTGGGAGGGAGCAGAAAGATTTTGCATTGGGAGATCGGGACTCAGAGAGAGTCTAGCTTCAGAGGAGCAACCCTATGGAACTTGGAAGCTAGTGCTTCAGGATCTGAGAGATCAGATTCATTATTGCAGTAGTTGCAACAACAATGCAGGGGTAGCAGTAGTAATATGAGTAGATCGAAGTCCCAGAACTATAGAGTTGGGTAGGATCCTTGAGGAGTCCACCTCTTGGATGAATACCTTGCTACGGGGGCCCACAATATTCAATAACAATATGGATCAGCGACAGTAGGTGCTATAGTAATAGATGCAAATTTTCATGGTGTTTGGATTGTCAGTTTCAGGCATCCATCGCTGTACTCAGATTTCACTGTTGCATAATAAAATAAAACCCTCACTATTGCATCGGTTTTCCGAAGTTGGGTTTTTCCGGGGACATTTGTCCCAAAATAACTATGTAAATTTATGTGTGCGCTAGCATTTCTTCCAACGTTTATTCTTCCATAGTTTTATTTGTGTAGGTTACAGTGTGAGTTGTTTAGTATTTACTGTAGGAAACAGTAAATAAACCGTTAAACCTAACTAACAATTAGGAGAATAATTTTCAGTTGCTGTAATATGATTCGAGTTTCTGAATTTTCGTAGAAGGTCCCAACGACTTTCCATGTGTCGCCTAGAAAAAACTTGGATCAACCTCCATTGTAACCCTGCCCATCGATAAGTGGAGGGATCCTCTCACCAACTAGAACCCTGGATCCCCTAGCCATACCGGGAGCTCACAACTTCCACTCTCCATTGGTTATTGCTGCGTAGCACTACTGCTTGCTAGAACCCATCCAATCATCATCTTTGACCCTTGTATGTCTCCCATAGGTGGACCCCAAGTGGTAAGAATCTGTCCCAAGCACGCCAACCTGCCCTACGCTTGCTAGCCCGTATTGTGAAATCTACTATCCCAACTCTTGATGATACGCCTAGACACATCTTAGAGTCTGGGCAACCTCTTGTAGACGAAGTCTACCATCCACCATCCCTCAGTCTCCTGTAGCACCTCAGACTGCCCCACCAAAAATGTATCATGCAGCTCCCTAGAGATCACCTCCCCAAATGTGAGCCCAGGGGTGGAATATATGCTCCCTCGGCAATAAACCATGCCATCCCCAAGTTGGTATCCGTCAGCTTGTGCACCGATCAAATGCCTCAACTAGAGCTTCTCCCTCCTGCCAATGAAACACTATGTCCCATCCAAATGTCTAGGGTGAGCCTCCCATGTCCTGCTACTTGTACTGAGGGCACCATGGGGCAACAACCCAACCCTCAACAACTGTAAGCCATGTTGGAGAGTGATAGGCATGTAAGTCCCCACGGGTATGACCAAGGGTCCGCATGGACACTAAAAGGTAATCCCATGGATGCCCCTCTCTCTGCATTGGTCTTGCTGATAACTCCATCGAAGACGTGACTCTACTGAGCAGGATGTCCCTGTTGAATTTTGGTAGCATCGGATGTGCTCTAAGTCTCAAATTTTGCAGGAAGGCTTGGGCACATGTATTCCAAACAAGCCAGAAAGTGTTTTGGGAAATTCCACCCAGAAACAGTTTTATTAAAATAATTAATTATTTTTAATGGGACCCTAAGTCTAAACTTAGGAAAATAAAATAATTAAAGGGTATTAATATAAATTATGGGTGTAACTTCTAGAAGACGAGGAGGATCAAGCAGAAATGATCTTATCCATTGATTAACTTCTAATATGGGCCGTTGAATGTCAATAAGGAGATTATTTAAGGAGGCTTGAGGGTCACTTGGAAATACAGAGTTTAGAGAATTGATTTTCTAAAGCAGAGCAGAGGAGCCGCCGAGAGAATTTCAATAGTGAGCTGTTGCAGTGAAGGGTGGGGATAGTTGGGTTAGAGTATCTTCTCCAGGACCCAAGATACACATCAAAGAGAGGCAGAGAGACACTAGAAGGGTTGACGCTAGGCTAGAAGGGTCCATGCAGAGCTTGACGCTGAGCTAGGAGGGCTCATGCAAAAGTTGTGTAGTCTTCAACGCAAAAGTCCGAGTTTGATGGGGGAGCTGACCTTTCTGAGCCACGAGGGCTGGAAACTGCTCTAAAAGGCAAACATTTCCCAGTTGTGCTGATAGAGAGCCTTTTGAGGTTGATGCAGGGGCAACGCAGAGATAGCCGAGGATAGTTGGTTCAGCTACCGGAACAGCCAGGAATTGCGGGGTAGAGTGAGGTAATCTCACTAAGTTTTTTCTACCAGTTTATTTCTCTGTAATTGTATTGCCAGTAAGGCATCCAGAGTTGTATTAAGAAACTACTGCATAATAATATAAAACCCTTAGAGCTACTGCACCGGTTTCCCCGCATTGGGTTTTTTTGGGGACATTTGTCCAAAAAATATTGTGTCACTTGTGTATATTTTTTCTCTATTGTTCTGTTATTGTTTTGGGCAAATTAATTAATTAAGTGAAGGCTTCAGTTGTATTAGCTTTGATATTTGCTGTAGGAAGTAGTAAATAATTTGTTTCAGTAATTAACAAATAGGAGAAGTTTAATCTGTTGCTGCAATAGTAGTTTCGGGTGGGATTCTCAAATTTTTACATGGTATCAGAGGATTGCAGGTGAAGTAAGAAGAACAGTGCCAGAGAACCCAACGCTGAGTAGAAGAGGGAGATCGAAAAAGTTGTAGGAGGCAGTAGTTCGAAACCCCAAAGGGTTTGTGCAGTCCTAACCGAAGGGCTGAATTTTGAGGCAGTCTCTCTTTCAGTGAGTCGACAGAGAGAAGGGCTATCAGACCGAGATCTTGCCATGACAGAGGGAGTAGCGTTGAAGCCTTAGTGTGAGGAGAAGCTGGTGGGACGCAGCCCTTTTTGCAAGTCGTTTCGCTGCACAAAAAGATGTCTTTAGAGAAAGAAGAAGTACGGTTGAGGGAATTTCTTCCTCAGTAAGACTTCCCACCAAAGAAGTTCGTTTTCTTATTGGTTGAGTAGCAATAGTAAGAACCAGAGAGGAGATTTTTGACATTTGTGGCAGAGATGGCAACTAGTGGCTTGAAGGATTAGGATAGGTTGGACGGAGCATCCAACTATGTCATCTGGAAGGTTAGAATGTCATTCCTTCTAGATGAGCATCCCTCAAAATATATGTTGACAACATGGTGGTTGTACCTGTAGTTGCAGATCCATTGAAGAAGTACCGAGCTGAAATGGCAAAGGCAAAAAGAATGATCCTCGATAGAGTGAAGGATCATGTGGTTTGTCACATCACTAGCAGAGGGATTGCTAAGGAGATGTGGGACACATTGTCTACGTTGTATCAGGGATCTTCCGAGCAGAAGCTGAGATCTTCCCAGATGCAAAAGGGGGAGCGCGTGGATCCATTCCTCACGAAGCTTCAGGAGACCCGTGATGAGTTTTTTTTTCAGTGGGGTCTACACCTCAAGACTCAGAGTTGGTTAGACTAGCCGTCAATTCTATCTTAGATGAGTGGCAAGTCTTTGTCCAGAGTATCCTGGATAGGGCGACTTTGCCGAATTGGGGTGAGATGTGGGCAACTCTCAAGCAAGAGGCGCTGAGGAGAGACTTGGTCAAGTACAAACTTGATGGAAGAAACAACAGTGGATCGAAGCCTAAGGAGGAGGAGGATAATGCAACCCTTGCATCAAAGGGGCAGCAGGAGTGGAGGAGATGTAAGAAGGACGCCTCGAAGATAAAGTGCTTCAGGGGTGGTGAGATGGGTCATTACACAACTCAGTGCCCTCTCAGGAAGAAGGACAAAGATGAGAAGCACGATCCGAAGGCTGCGCCCGCGAAGATCGAGGAAGAGGCGTTCGCCATGATAGCCAAGATACCTCTAGGAGGGAGGTGGGCTGATTTAGAGCTATAGTTCGAAAGATCTACAGATGGGCAGGATCCTTGAGGAACCCACCTCTTGGATCAATACCTTGCTATGAGAGCCCAGATCAGAAGTAGCAGGATGGACTAATGTCGGATGGTGCTGAGGAGTGTCAGAGAGACAGTTGCAGTGGCTAGGAGCGCCAGAGACTGAACAATGCAGAGCAGAGTTGGCAGCAGTGTAGATGGCACAAAGCAGAGGTCAGCAACATCGCAGTAGATTCAGAGGGTCAGCGCAGAGACTAGCAATAGTCAAGGTCCAACATTCACATGGTATCATACTGAACACAGTTAGTTCAATAATTTGGGATGTTTTTTCGTTGTTGATGCAGTAGCAGCAACAATTTACAATTGCAGAGGCAGTTGGTAGTGGTAGTTCCAGCAACAACATGAATGCAGAAATTCAAAGGGAGTTGCAGTATGGATGCAGTGTTGATAGTGGCAAGGTTAGCAGCAATACAGATGCAACATTTGCACAGTGGTTGGTGGACATCATGTCAGACATCAGCAGCGTAGAGGGAGATGTTACAGAACATAGTGATGCTCCAGTAGGGTGCATTACTAGAGCACTTTCCTCGCTAAGAGGGAGTGTTGATTTTTGGTAGCATCAGATGTGCTGTAAGTCTCAAATTTTGTACGAAGCATTGGGCACATGTATTCCAAAGAACCCAGAAAGCGTTTTAGGAAATTTCACCAAGAAACAATTTTATTAAAATAATTAATTATTTTTAATGGGACCCTAAGTCTAAACTTAGGAAAATAAAATAATATAAGGGTATTAGTATAAACTGTGGGTGTAACTTCTAGTAGAAGATGAGGATCAAGCAAAAATAATCTTAGCTATTGATTAGCTTCTAATCTGGGCCATTAAATGTCAACAAGGAGATTATTTAAGCGAGCTTGAGGGTCACTTGGAAATACACACAGAGAGTTCAGGGAATCGATTTTCTGAAGCAGAGCAGAGGAGCTGCTGAGCGAATTTCGATAGTGAGCTATTGCAATGAGGGGCAGGAATAGTTGGGTTGGAGTATCTTCTCCAGGACCTAGGATACGCAGCAGAGAGAGGCAGAGAGATACCAAAAGGGTTGACGTTGGGCCAGAAGGGCCCATTCAGAGCTTGACATTGAGCCAGGAGGGCTCATGCAAAAGCTGTGTCTTCAACGCATAAGTCCGAGTTTACTGGGGGAGTTGACATTTCTGAGCCAGGAGGGATGAAAATTGCTCTAGAGGGAAAACGTTTCCCAGTTGAGTTGACGCAGAGCCTTTTGAGGCTGATGCGGGGCCTACACGAGGCCAGCGCAGAGATAGCCAGGGACAGTTGGTTTAGCTGCCGGAACAACCGAGAATTGCCGGGTAGAGTGACGTAATCTCACTAGGTTTTTTCTTCCTGATTATTTATCTGTCACTGGATTGCCAGAAGGGCATCTAGAGTTGTATTCAGAAACTACTACATAATAATATAAAACCCTCAGAGTTGCTGCACCAGTTTTCCCGCATTGGGTTTTTCCGGGGACATTTGTCCAAAAAGTACTCACTTGTGTGTTTTTTTTCTTTATTGTTATGTTCTTGTTTTGGGAAAATTAATTAATTAAGTGAAGGCTGCAGTTGTATTAGCTTCGATATTTGCTGTAGGAAGTAGTAAATAATTTGTTTCAGTAATTAACAAATAGGAGAAGTTTAATTAGTTGTTGTAGTAGTAGATTCGGGTGGGATTCTCGAATTTTCACAATCCCTAGATACAAAACAACGTCCCCATCCATACGGGGTGCGCTGTGTTAGTTTTTGTAGCATCGGATGTGTTCTAGCCATGAGATTTGGTGGAGAGGCTAAAATACATGTATTCTCCAATACCCATAAATCGTTTCTAGAAATTCTGTTGGAATTTCTAAGCTTGATCCGTTAGAAATTCTTCCTGTACTATTTGGTTTATTTCTTCCTACTTGTTTAATTACTTAACAGGTTATTTACCATGTAAATACTGAAAATAAACACAAGTACAGTATCAACATCTACAAATCATCAACTGAATGAAAACAAGCACACAAGTGACATCGTTATTTTTGGACCAATGTCCCTGGAAAAACCCAATGCGGGAAAACCGGTGCAGCTATTCAGAGGGTTATATTATTATGCAGTTTATTAGTGTACAATTGGGTGCCTAAACTAGCTCACCTAACAGAAAAAAATATACAACAACAATACCTATATATTCGGAAACAGGTATTCAGAAAACTTGTCCCATAGAAACCCTCTTCAGCACAACTGAAGCTCAGTGCTGGCCCTTCTGGCCTCTATGTCAGCCTCCTACTAACATGCATCAGCCCCAGGACTCTCTGCGTCAGCGCTCTGAGGCACTGCGCAGCCTCTAGGAGCCTTTGCGTCACTCCCTCTACCCTCTGTGTGGATGACACAATCTCTCTAGTGTTTGTGTTGCCTCTGCTGGGCTCTTTGTAGCCTGTACTGACTGCTGCTATGGCTCTCTCCGCTTCTGTGTTGGTCTCCAAATATTGTCCCTACCTCTTTGCCTCGTACTCACTGCCCCTCGCTACTAATCACTGATTCAACTTTGCTTTGCAACCCCGCTCTAGCAAAATGAATCACTGATCACTTTGGTGTGTTCTCCAACTAACCCTCAAGCCTCCTCTTATACTTTTCTTGTTAATCCATCAACGATCGAGATTAAATCTCTAATCATTGGCTAGGATTAGATTTGGTTTGATCCATGACTTATGGAACCTTCTAACCCAGTTTTATATTAATGCCCAATAATATTTTATTTTTGCTAAGTTTACACTTAGGAACTCCATTAAAAATATTATTTATTTTAATATCTCTCAAACTAGTTAGAATCTACCCAAACCATTTATGGGTCTTGGATATCTCATGTGCTTTAGCCTCTCCACCAATTTTCATGGCTAGAGCACATCCAATGCTACCCCAAATCAGCACTCCCTCTTAGCGAGCACTGTGCTCTAGT
>APFE030579770.1:362371-412240 GCA_000404065.3 Pinus taeda
GAACCGGTGACCGGACCGGTCCACCTAATGAACCGGTTTACCAACCAGAACCGGTCTAACCGGGACTAGTTTGGTCTAAACGAACCGGTTTTAGAAAAATATATTAAATAATTAATTTTTAATGAAAAAACTATTTTAAAGATTTAAAACCATGATTCCAAGCCAATAGAGACAAAATATGCAAAGATTGCTCATTTATATACCGTGTAAAGGTGAATATATCAAAATGGCACCGAGTTCATTACATTTCATTGACAAAATACATAAGCAATGAGGCTCTAACTAGCCTCTAGAGTGCAAAAACAAAGCCTACAAACTATGGGGCCAGTGGCCTACTACAAGACTCAAGTCTACATATATGATAATACTATAGTAGTGATCAACATTATCACTTGAAACTTCGCATGAGTCATCATGATCAAACTTAGTTGGTTGAGTCTTGACTCCCAAACTTTGCAGTCACAAACTTCTCTATTGGTTCAGTGACTTGAGTCTCAAACTTCTGAAGGTATTCTGCCTTAATATGTCCTATTATTTCATTTGGTGCTCCACATGGCTTTACATAGCCTCCTATCCTAGCCAAGTGTTGCTTGAACCTGTTAATACTCCCTCCTTGAAGGGATTTTTGGCAATATTTGTAGATCATTTTGCCATCAATCATATCACAATGAGCCCATGCAGTATCTTTGGCTTTTGGAGGCATGATGACTACTACTTAGCTTAAACTCTGTTGTTCCACTACTCCAACAAAAACTCAACACTCTCCAAGCTCCCAAGAAAACTCACAAACACTCCAACTGAGATGTGTGAGACAAATGAGAGGGAGAGGGGCCTCTTAAAGGCTTGGAGAGGGTGTTTTTGGAGGGAAAACACCCTTAGTTTCCCCCCAAAACCCCTAAAACACACTCAGCAAGTCGCTTTTCCATCTCACGGTGGGCATGCCTCCTAATCGGCCGGTTTAGGACAGAACCGACTGGTTTGCTATAAAATGGCTGGTTAGGACCGGTTTTTGTCAAAAAAAGGAGAAATGGGTCTGCTAATCGGGTTTTTTGGTCGGTTTCGATCAGTGGGTCTGCTAATCGGCCGGTTAGACCGGTGACCGATTAGCAAGACCAGTTTTGAAAAGTATGGCTGTAACCTATACTGCTGCCCATGGCCCTGCCACTGCCACTGCTGCATCCGTACGACGACTCCCTTTGCATCCGTGCTGCTGCTGGTCAATCTTCCTAGCACTGCATCCCCTCTCATCATGCTGCATCATGCTACTACATTGCAACTCAATTACTGAGAAGTAAGTAACTGATCCACCCAACTCTAACATCCCTGTCAGGCTAGAGACAATCCTGATGCTGAAGCTCCCTCTGTCGCTAACAAGTGCTCCCTCTACTGACCTTTGCGTTGTTGCAACAACTCCCTGCATCTCGCACCGTTGCACACCTCTCTGTGCCATCCTGCATTAGTGCAACACTCCCGTGACTCTTGCATTATTGCAACCTTCTAGCCTC
Organism: Pinus taeda; assembly: GCA_000404065.3. Classification (NCBI taxonomy): domain Eukaryota; kingdom Viridiplantae; phylum Streptophyta; class Pinopsida; order Pinales; family Pinaceae; genus Pinus; species Pinus taeda. The sequence goes on from APFE030579770.1 coordinate 363,877, forward strand.
GCACTGCCTGGGGACTCCTGCATTGTAACACTCTCTGCTGCTCCATCCGCATTCGTCTCTACCAACATCCACCAGTGCTGCTACTCCTCTTCGGGGCTCCCGTAGCAAGGTATAATCCAAGAGGTTGGGTACCTCAAGGATCCTGCCCTTCATCGCCTATAGTCCTCCTGACTACAGCTCGATGTCTTCCCACTTCTTCTCAAGTGGCACATGAGCACTCATGGCACAATTGTCCTCCTCCTTGAATTCTTTCTTCGCCTTTACAGGCACTGCCTTTTAGTCTGAAGCCTCTCCCTTGCTCTTCTTCCTAGGACACTGGTTCACAAAATGACCCAGTTCCCCACAATGGAAGCACTTGAACTTGGAGAGGTCCTTCTTCTTCCTCTTTTCCTACTTTCCCGCAGATGCTAGAGCCACATCCTCTTCTTCCTTCTTCTTAATTTTGACCCCTTTGCCGCTACTCCCTGCCTTGGTCAGTTGTCTGATCTCTTCTTGAAGAAGAGTTGCCCACAGTTCTTCCTAATTCAGAGGACTTGTTCTACTCAGTATGCTTTGGAAAAATACCTCCCAATCCTCAAAAATTGCGTTCAGTGCAGTCCTCACCATCAATTCCTCATCCGGCGTGGCTCCTATGGAAGTTAGCTGGTTACGGATCTCCTTCAAGTGACCGAGGAAGACATCTATCTACTCTCCCTTTAGCATCTGGTATGCCCTTAGCTGATTCTCCAGGAGCATCTTCCGCTGCACGGAAGTTTGCTAGTACAATGTCTTCAAAGCATCCCACATCTCCGTCGCCGATTCCTTCTCGACAATATGTGGTACCACATGATCTTTGACCCCATCAAGGATGATGCACTTAGCCTTCGCCATTGCCTCCTCGTACCTTTCATTAGCTACCGGGTCAACTAAGACAACTATCACTCTTGTGACAAAGCCCTTGAGGCAATGTCTGTCTAGAATGGACAAGATCTTGGCCTTCCAGACCACAAAGTTGGACGCTCCGTCCAGCCTATCCTGATCTCTCAGCCCATTCACAGCCATCAACAATCGAGATTAAATCTCTAATCAATGGCTAAGATTAGATTTGGCTTGATCCATGACTTTTGGAAACCTAGTTTTATATTAATACCCATTAATATTTTATTTTTCCTAAGTTTAGACTTAGGAATGCCATTAAAAATATTATTTATTTTAATATCTCATGCACTTTAGCCTCTCCGCCAATTTTCATGGCTAGAGCACACCTGCTGCTACCCCAAATCAACAAATTCCATGTAGAGATTGTTTAATTAGATTGATTAGTTAGTTTTTAATATTTCCTAAGTCTAAACTTACGAAATATGATTAATTAATCACAATTAAATAAGTCATGGTGAGAATGTTCTAGAAAAGTACATGGATCGATTTCTAGTTAATCCTAGCCATCGATTAAAATTTAATTGTGGCCGTTGAATATCAACAAAGGATTATAAGAAGTCGATGGGGCTTGAAGAAGACACACCAAATTAATTGAGCATTCAATTTTGCTGGGAAATCAATTTCCAGAGTAGCAACATTCAGTTGACGGAGGTGATTCAGTGAGATTGAAGTAGTGAGAGGGGCAGAGATAGTGAGGCTAGAGCAAGCTTTTCCAGCTCTAGTGAGTACATTGCAGAGAGGTAGTGATTGTCACAGAGAGGGAGCGCAAAGCCCTCTTGGGGAGAATCCCGTTTTGCTAGGAAGAAGGAGAAATTCTAAGCCAAAAGTTGGTAGAGGGTCTAGAGGCAAAGAGTATCAGTTTCCCAGACAGTCGCTGATGAGATAGTGAGAGGAGACGCAGTAACTGCGTAGGTTAATGCAGTGACTACACAGAGGGAGCAAGGAGAAGCTCAATTCGAGCTGAGATCAGTGTGGATCGCCTATGGAGTGAGAAATTTTGCTCACTACTTATTATTTCCAGTTATTTCTCTGTTTGGATTGCTAGTTTAAGCATCCATAGTTTGTACTCCAATTTTCACTACTGCATAATATTAAAATCCTCAGCTGCTGCACCGATTTTCTTGATTTGGTTTTTCCAGGGACTAAGTCCAAAAAAACAGTATATTTTGTGTGTGTGCATCTATTTCTTTCGCAGTATTTGTTTTGTGAACGTTGCAGTTTATTTGTTTCGATATTTTCCATAGCACACAACAAATAATTTATTTAATAAATTAACAAATAGAAGAAATAACATCAATTGCTGCAATAGGATTCAGGGTTAGCCTAATTTTCACAAGCTGCGTCCAATGGTATGCCTCCTCTCACTCCATGGTGTAAACCTGCACACCACAGCACACCGCCATGCATCTACGTGCTTGCCTGCAAACCACTGCTCAACGCTACATGCTCCTACATGCCACTGAATTCCCAATCTAAAATTGAGATAGTATACGTCGACCCGTACCCTATTGGTATTGCCTCCACTATCGTATCACTATATCCTCTGATGCATGGGCCTTGCCTCCAAATCCTCTCTAAGAGACACAAGAGGAGAATTCCCATATGAACTAGTGGCAATGCCACCACTGTGCTACTCCTCGGTGACCGCCGAGTCCCAACTAACTGCAAAGAGTCCCTGGCTCGAAACAAGGCATTATTTGGTGGCCTGCCACTGCCACCTCCTCCAACAAACTCCTGCCAGAGTATGTTGATGATCTTGTGATCCCATGTACGACCATCATACCAAAACGACCTAGGGAGTCTGTCCGTAAATTGGTTGGCCACTGGTGCTAACCGAGACTCCCCTAGCGAATGCGTGTGCTCAACCGCTAGGCCAATTGCACCACCATGGTTGTTGTCAACTGACATATTCGAGGAAGGATAAGTAGTCCCACCTAGATCTCAATGCCAGTTTGGGCTTCTGGTATCCTTAATGCCTGAAAGCTCTTGCTGAGCTTCACGCCGGTCCGGTACGATCTCCATAGTCCACTCCACTGAGTACCAACTCAGAATCTCTCGCCATCCAACTCCAAGAGAGGGATTGAATGTATGAACTCTTGTACACAGGACAAGCCATCCATCTTGTGAATGGTACACCCTGTGCCGCTCATGTCGCCTCATCTCATCAGCCTGGTCAACACATAAAATATGTCGAGGTGGCTCTGCCTCTCCCTCTCTAAGGTGTAGAGGTAACCTATTGACGCTACAAGCCCCATTTATGTATGTTTGAAGAGGGTTTCTCTGATGCTCTAATGTGCACTCTAGTCGTACCATTAGGGAATCCAACCGTTCCCCAACGCAAGTCAGTTTGGTCCCTGACTCAACACAAACAACTCTCATGCCTTCCAACTCCTCATTTTGATGTAGAATGGCCTCTTGTATTGTCGTGGCCTTATGCTAGAAGGCCGAACTGGAACTAATGAAACTGTCATGGGCATCTATCATTTGCAGATCCGGTCACAGGTCTAGATACGTCAGCAACTGTGGGCATCTCATCCATGGGTGGCACCTCCTCAACAGATGGCTCTACGTGTGTAGGCCATATTCTCTCCACCTATGTGTCAACTAGGGCTATCAAAGAGGTCTCTAATAACGGTGATTCCTGAGCCACACCGGGTATATCGGTGTGCTCCTCACCTTCCTGTAGGCTCTCAACATCATGCTCGACCTCCTTCTTAGGCTCCTGTTATCCAAAGCTAGGTCTCCACCAACAAAAGTGCCCCTTGGTCTGATCGTCTAATTGTCCCTATCCTGTCTGCTCCTTTTCAGGAGATCTGGTGCCCTGATTCTGTTGACTTTCCCCACATGATGTAGATGGTTGCACCCCCACGACCTGCTCGCCTCTAGTGTCTCTGTTGTAAGGGTGAGGATTGGTCTGGTCTGTCACCCTCCTCAATTGGGCCAACCTCTCATCGTCCCAACGGATTCCACCCCAGAACTTCTGCATACTGGATTTCCCTTAAGACATGGGTTTGTCTCTGATATCACATGTCATTGTGCACTCATACCCAAATCTCCCATGCTCTTGTTGGCTACCCATAGTTGGGCCAAGATCAAGGCTCTGATACCACTGTAATGTTCAAAATAGGAAAAATAGTGACATACAAAGCAAATAACACATGCAAGCACAAAATTTCCGAAAATTAGTGAACACCCATGAAATTTCCACAAATAACATGCAACTAAGCCGTTTTATTAAATATATGGAGCAAGAGTACAATGGTATGGAAGGAGTGCACCTAGGCTTACCTCAAGGGCAAGGTTGACAAGACCTAGGTGACTGAGCTGCCCCAAATAAGCCATGCGCTACCCCAAAAAAGTTGCACTGTTTGCTGGAAAGATGCTACTGAAAGTCCCACCTATGGTGCTCAGAAAATTTTGCAAAATTAGCCCCAGGCTCCTCTCAATAAACCCACCAAAACCTAGAAAGGGTTTGGCCTAGTTCTGACCACCAAAAATCGATCCCAAATACCACATCCTCCTCAAACTGGGTGGGAAATACGACCTGTCTAGAAATGTGCTGAAGAAACCTTCCAATTCCCCCAAAATTTCTAAACGCCACTCCCCAGATTATCTCCTCAAACTTCTAGCCCAACCCAACTCCCAACCTTCCACGTGTGCCCAGAAATTAGCTTCTGCACTGGCCCATAAATTGTGCCATTGCTGCTATCTGAAAGTGGTTTGAGTCCCTTGCTGGAATGCCTGGATTGGATTGAAATTGCTACTGTAGCTTCCTCTTAATTTTGCCCACAAGACCTAAAAAGGAATTGGTCCTAGTCCTTCAAACTAGAAAACCCACAAAATGGAGCAATATTACCAACAACTGCTAGTTGTAAAGAGATACCTGTTTGACCCTGCTAGAGTGCTCATAAAATTCAGCCAAAGTAATCTTGGTCTCTCCTCAATAAACCCAGAAAGACCCAAAAAGAGTTGGGCCTAATTCCAACCTTCCAAAATTGACCCCAAATAATGTGAGCACCCTCTACAGCTGGGTAATTCGTTTTGCCTGAAGAATAGCTGCCAAAGCCCTCCAAAATTAGCAGAGAATACCTCCAAGAATTGTCCTTATGCCCCTTGGTAAATCTGCAACCCCACCTCTAGTTCAAGCCTCCACAATCAATGTGCTCCTCTAATGATTGCGTAGGCCCAACCAAACCCCTTCTACGCTGGCCCAAGAAGAGGAATTTCGACCTGCATGTAATCCAATCGGCCAACCCTTTAAGCCAATGCAAAATCACTGCTAAGTGCCAAGAGAATATGCCTCTAAATTCCCAGAACCCACGCTGTCATGAAGCTCACTCCCCACAAGAGTGCATGGTCCCTTACTGCGCCCAACCTGCTCCTCAATAGCTCGAATCTCCTTGTGAAATCCCTCTGGAACAACTCCAAGAATGTAGTAAATCTCCCCTAGGGTAGCACTCAAAGTCCATTGAAGAAGGAGGTGAGATTTCCCCTCGGAAATCTCGTGTGCTAAACAACACTCTATTGACCCAGGTATCAGCTTGAGTGTAATATTCCTAATTAGCTATGGCTAATTGGAATATTCGATTTTGTTCAATTTTTGCCTTCTATAGTTATTTGTAAATAAAAAGTGAGGAAGGGGGGACATAACTCACTTTAGAATAAAAAGTCACTTCCTAGGTAGCACAACGTTGTGACTTTTAAAGGGGAGCCAAGGGGGCCAAAGGGGGATGCAGAAATGGAGCCCACGCAGACACATGGAGGAACTGCGCAAGGGGAAAAGAACAGTGGCAAGAGGGGAATCACGCAGGAGGAGGTGAGCCTAGGGATTGTGAGAGGCAAAGGCTATAAAATAGATAGGAGCCCCCTCATTTTGATCATTTAGTTATGTGCATTTTGAGCTAGTCGTTTTAACTTCTAAGCACGCTGGCTGTTTAGCTAGTTTGTAGCACTGTTTAGTGCATTGAGTGTCTCTGTTCGGAGATCTCACCCTTAGCCTCAGGGGACTTCGAGTGCCTGCTCAAGTAAGGTATTTCCATTGGTATTTCAACAGTATTTTTATTATCATTTCAACAGCGGTTTCATCAACTTCTTGGAGGACTGTGCAGCACTTGGAGAGGGACGCAGTTTTTTTGTTGTTGTAGTGTTGGATTGGGGGTTTTGCAAGGGGGATTTATGCCAGGAGATTGAGCAGGGGTCTAGCTCTAGTCTCATTGGAGGATTTTTGGTAGAGTTTCAGGTAGTGCTCAGGCAAAGTTTAGAGGGGTTTTCTTCAGTGGCAGCGCAGGACATTGAGGAATTGCGTAGAACCCCAAAGGGAAGTTTTTCGGGAGTCATCCATTCTAGGAAAGCTTTCTGGGTTTTCTGGGTTTCTTGAGTAGAGCTCAAATCCAGAGTTTCAGCTTTTTCTGAGGAGGGGAGCAGCCCCAAATCATCACTTTTTTCCTAGCTGCAGCAGCAGCACAGCAACAACATCCACGCAGAGAGGCCATTCTTGTCATTCTGACAGTATTTCTTCACTTGCCTTGTGCAAGTTGAGGTGCCATCTGTCTGTTCACATCTTGTACTCATTTTATTGCTCAGTATAATAAAATGGCTTAGCATTTTCTCGCTGCATTTCTTGTGTATCTGCTATGTTTACGGTTTACATTATTATATGTTGTTCCACTGTTATTTTATCACTTATGGGTTATTATATCATTTGCACATATTTGGTTGGGATTTTTGCTGGGGTTTGAGGAATATTCTGGGTTAGGGATATTACAGTGGTATCAGAGCATAGATCTGGTTCAGCCTGTGGAGCTAGCAATTTATGACACCAAGGGAAAAACCCTACATTTGTTACAGAGGTAAGAGGTTCAGAGACACTGAACGTAGGTTGGAGAGTACCTACTGGGAGGGAGACTGTGTTCCTGTGGTGCACGCAAAACAGGAGGAGCCTGTGGCAGACGCAGAACAGAGAGAGCCAGTAGTGGATGCAGAACAGATGGCCGACGAGGACGAGAAGAGATTTGCGGATATGCTCCTCAAATCAGTGCAGGATCTATCGAGGTAGATTGAGGTGATGGGGCAGAGATTCACGGCAGTAGAGGCCAGACAACGTGAGAGCCCACGAGTTTTTCAGGTTGGTGAGGGATCAAGTGCATCCCATCACTTGCCAGCGCAGCGTGATACTGCGCAGCAGGTGGCCTCACATGCCCCTACACTCTCTACCATGCCCACTTTCTTAGGAGCAGACACGGGGGCCATAGCCCAGCAGGAGGCAGAGGGTGATTATTTGGCAGAGTACCAGGCCTATGGGTAGGAGTTCAGGGAAGCCCTCTCATTCAGAGATTTTGTTAAGCTCCAGTAGGATAGCAAACCCCACCACCATTATAGAGGGTACCGACATTACCATGATGGTGATACCCATCGTGCAGCGAGTAGATTTCACTTGCCTACGTTTGATGGCTCATCAAACAGTTCGGCAAAGGCTTGGGTGGAGAAGTTGAACATTTATTTCCAGCTTAACCAGATCTCAGAGGCAGAGGCCATCAAGGTGGCAACATTGCATTTGGATGGCGAGGCCCAGGATTGGTGGATTCATGGGATGGTTACACTGGGGCACTCCACAGTGATGACCAATGCCGAGTTTACCAGGAGACTGATGGAGCGATTTGATCGGAGGATCCAGAGCAGCATTTTGTAGAGCTGATGAGGCTCAAGTAGACAGGGAGCCCAGAGACCTACATTGCAGATTTCTTGAGGGTCTCCGTGATGGTGCCAGACCTATCCACGGCATGAAGGGTCTATATATATATTGAAGGGTTAGCAGAGCCACTTCGGGGTTTAGTCCGATCCACTAGACCAGCCACACTCCAAGACGCTATTAGCAGAACCCGGGACTTATAGGATGTCTTACCCAGGACCTGAACACCTTATCCCTAGAGACAAAGTTTTTAGTCTAAGGGGAAGGATGTGAGGATTCCTCCTCCAAAGGGGAATCCAGGACGAGTACAGCTTGACGACGATGCCCGGCGAGAGCTGAAGAAGAAGCGATTGTGCTTCCCCTGTTAGGAGCCATGGGCACCAGGACATAAATGTGTTGCTGGCAAAGCACATTTTATTGAGGTCTTCTTTGAGAGAAGTGGAGAAGAGGATGACGAGGAGGATGTGGAGGCAGGAGATAGCCATACCATACCGGGACCTTTGCCACCTCCACCACCAGCAGCAGGTGGTGCATCTTTTGCACCCACTGGAGGGGCCCTTGCAGCGTTGCGGGGAGTTCCCAAGTATTTGACGCTATGTGTACGAGAGACAGTACGTGGCCAACGTGTATCAGTTTTGGTTGATAGTGGGGCAACCCACAACTTCATCGATGCACAGATGGTTGAGCGGAGAGGTATTCAAACAGAGAGCTTCGATGGGTTTTCATTAGTGGTCCCAGGAGATCAGACCATGACGTGTGCTCATTATGTTCCAGAGCTTTCAGTGACGATGGGAACCTACACATTGACTGACCACTTTTTCGTGGTCGATATTCCAGACACCAACATGATACTGGGTGTCCAGTGGCTTATTACTCTAGGGAAGGTCACGACAGATTGGAAGACCCTAGGGATGGAGTGGGATGATGAGAAGACCGGGAGGCATGAGAAGATACTGGGACAACACACATATTCGCCCCAGACTGTGTCGGCTCATCGGATGGAGGCAGTCTTCCAGAAGGGAGACATAGAGTGGGCAGTGGAGCTGCGTGCATTAAAGGCAGGGACTACAGGGCAGATGGTACATCCAGAGATCCAGTCCATCCTTGATCGATATGCCATAGTGTTTGGAGAGATTCCACTAGGACAACCACCAGATCGAGGGTTTGAGCACACTATCGAGTTTGACCAGGGTATCCAGGCAGTGATCACCACCCCCTATAGGCACCCCAAGGCCTATTGGGATGAGATTGAGTGGGCTATCCAGGAGTTGCTGGCACTTGGGCACATTCGTCCGAGCATGAGTCCTTTTGCTTCTTCTGTGGTGTTGGTGAAGAAGAAGGACGGTACATTGAGGATGTGCATTGACTACAGGGCCCTGAACAAGAAGACCTTGAAGAACAGGTACCCCATACCTAGGATCGATGAGTTGATGGACGAGTTGAGGGGAGCACGTTTCTTCTGAAAGATTGATTTGAGATCTGGGTACCATCAGATTCGCGTGAGGGAGCAAGATATTCCCAAGACTGCCTTCAGGTGTCACTATGGCACTTTGAGTTCTTGGTGATGCCTTTTGGGCTAACCAACGCCCCAGCTACATTTCAGTCTTGCATGAATCACATCTTCCATAGTCATTTGAGGAAGTTTGTGTTGGTATTCTTCGATGATATTCTCATTTACAGCAGGACTTGGGAGGAGCATCTCTAGCACATTGAGACAGTATTGCATATCTTACAAGAGCAGCAGTTCTATGCCAAACTCTCCAAGTGTGAGTTTGGGTTGACGGAGATGTTGTATCTGGGACACATCATAGGGGTGGACGGAGTGAGGGTCCATGAGGAGAAGATCAGGGCCATCAGGGAATGGCCGGAGCTGATAAACGTGATGGAACTTCGAGGATTCATTGGCATTTGCACTTACTACCGGAAGTTCGTCAAAGGTTTCTCACAACTTGCTGCACCCTTGACAGATTTGATGAAGAAGGGGGCATTCAGTTGGTCAGATACAGCGCAGCGAGCCTTTGATAAGCTCAAGGAGGTCATGAGCAGTTTCCCAGTGCTTGCATTGCCAGATTTTATGTAGCCATTTGTCTTGGAGTGATGCGTCGGGAGAGGGGATCATCGTTGTATTGATGCAGGGAGGTCACCCTATAGCATTTGAGAGCCGAAAGCTCCTTCCGCACGAGAGGTTGTATTCCATATACGACAAGGAGATGCTGGCCATCATGCATGCAATGGCTAAGTACCGACAATATTTGGTAGGCAACAGGGTCAAGGTGAGGACTGATCACAACAGCCTCAAGTTCTTTTTGGAGCAGAAGCAGCTACAGGAGAGGCAGCATAAGTGGATCAGTAAGATCCAAGCATATGTCTTTGACATTGAGTATGTCAAGTGTAAGAACAACGTGGTAGCAGATGCCCTTTCACGTAGACCAGCCACGTTGTCTCTTATGAGATTGGATACAGATTGGAGGGCTCGACTCTTAGTAGAGTACTCCAAGGACAGGTTTGCATGCGAGGTTCTAGATGGGCAGGTGGCAAATGACAGGTATAGGGTGGTCGATGAGATCATCTATTACAAGGACCAGATCTTCTTGACTGAGGGATCTCATCTCAAGAAGACTCCAGGCATCACACGATTCACCTGTGGCAGGACATCAGGGGTTTACCAAAACCCACAGGGCCATTAGAGAGAGGTTCTCATGGAAGGGCCTCAAGTAGGACGTGCTCCAACACATCCAGGAGTGCGATGTTTGCCAGAGGAACAAGGGAGAGATGAGCCATCTCGCAGGTTTATTACAACCTCTTCCCATTCCGGAGGGGAAATGGGAGAGCATTTCGATGGACTTCATAACAGGGTTGCTCACGGTACAGGGCAAGGATTGTATCTTTGTCGTCGTTGATCGATTGATGAAGTACGCACATTTCTTTGCCATATCCGCACATTATACAGCAGCATAGGTGGCCGAGTTGTTCTTCAGGGAGATCTTCAGGCTACATGGTCTTCCTAAGACCATCGTCAATGACAGGGGCAGCCGTTTCATGGGCGAGTTTTGGCAGGAGCTTTTCCGATTGGTGGGGACGGAGTTGACACCGAGTACCAGCTATCACCCACAGACAGATGGGCAGATGGAGATAGTTAACAAGTGGCTGGATGGTTATTTGCATAACTATGTCAGTGGGCAGCAGTGAGCATGGTTGAAGTGGCTGCATCTGGCGAAGTACTGCTACTATACTTCACATCATATGTCCATTGGCATGTCACTATTCTATGCCTTATATGGGTATCATCCTTTATCTTTTGTCGACGTGATGTTTAGTGATAGCAGGGCTCCTAGAGCCAAGATTTGGATCCAAGAGAGTCAGGATATCCTTCGAGCTCTCAAGGATAACATGGCTACAATGTAGAACTAGCAGAAGTTGTATGCTGACAGGGATCGGGTGGAGAGGCAGTTCGAGGTAGGGGACATGGTCTACCTATGATTACAGCCATACAGGCAGTCATCACTGAAGCAGAAGGGGACTGAGAAGCTCAAGCCCCACTTTTATGGGCCATACAGGGTGATACGCAGGATTGGACAGGTAGCATATGAGTTGGAGCTGCCCCAAGGTAGCAAGAATCATAACATTTTTCATGTATCATGCCTGAAGAAGGCATTGGGGCAACAAGTGACCGTGACAGATGAGCTACCACCCATGGATGGTGAGGGGCATTTGGTATAGCAGCCAGAGGCTATCATTGACACTAGGGGGAGGCAGCTGCGGAGCAGGACGGTTCGGGAATTCTTGGTGAGGTGGAAGAATTTGCTAGATGAGGATGCCACTTGGGAAAGTGAGAAGATCTTACAACATCCAGCACTTCAGTTGCTTGAGGACAAGCAACATTTTGCCGGGGGAGACTGTAACATTCCTAATTAGCTATGGCTAATTGGAATATTCGATTTTGTTCAATTTTTGCCTTCTATAGTTATTTGTAAATAAAAAGTGAGGAAGAGGGGACATAACTCACTTTAGAATAAAAAGTCACTTCCTAGCTAGCACAACGTTGTGACTTAAAGGGGAGCTAAGGGGGCCAAAGGGGGACGCAGAAATGGAGCCCACACAGACACATGGAGGAACTGTGCAAGAGGAAAAGAACACGTGGCAAGAGGGGAATCACACAGGAGGAGGTGAGCCTAGGGATTGTGAGAGGCAGAGGCTATAAAATAGATAGGAGCCCCCTCATTTTGATCATTCAGTTATGTGCATTTTGAGCTAGTCGTTTCGACTTCTGAGCACGTTGGCTATTTAGCTAGTCTGCAACATTGTTTAGTGCATCGAGTGTCTTCGTTCGGAGATCTCACCCTTAGCCCCGGGGGACTTCGAGTGTTTCCATCAGTATTTTAGCAGTAGTTTTATTATCATTTCAGCAGCAGTTTCATCAGCTTCTTAGAGGACTGCGTAGCACTTGGAGAGGGACGCAGTTTTTTTTTTTTGGTTGTAGTGCTGGATTGGGGGTTTTGCAGGTGGATTTATGCGAGGAGATTGAGCAGGGGTCTAGCTCTAGTCTCATTGGAGGATTTTTTGAAGAGTTTCAGGCAGTGTTTAGGCATAGTTTAGAAGGGTTTTCTTCAGTGGAAACACAGGACATTGAGGAACTATGCAGAACCCCAAGGGGGTGTTTTTCGAGAATCGGCCATTCTAGGAAAGCTTTCTGGGTTTTTCTGGGTTTCTTGAGTAGAGCCCGAATCCAGAGTTTTAGTTTTTTCCGAGGAAGGGAGCAGCCCCAAATCATCACTTGTTTCCTAGCAGCAGCAGCACAGCAGCACCATCCATGCAGAGAGGCCATTATTGTCATTCTGAGAGTATTTCTTCACTTGCCTTGTGCAAGTCGAGGTGCCATCTGTTTGTTTACCTCTTGTACTCATTTTATTGCTCACTATAATAAAATGGCTTAGCATTTTCTCGCTGCATTTCTTGTGTATCTGCTATATTTCCGGTTTACATTATTATATGTTGTTCCACTGTTATTTTATCACTTCTGGGTTATTATATCATTTGCACATATTTGGTTGGGATTTTTGCCGAGGTTTGAGGAATATTTCGGGTTAGGGATATTACTTTGAGCAAACAACGATTCAAATATCAAATGAGCAAAAGATCCCCAAAATGAGGCCCTCCACCTCTATTTATCTTGTTGCCCCTTCTATTCCTTCACGTAGCTCCCACAATTCGAGTTCCCTCTCCTTTTTCTCCCCACAAGTTCAAACGCTCCTAAGGGGTATGAATTCCCTTGGGAGTGGTCCCCACATTCCACTTGCACTTTGATTTATTACCCTTTCTAATGTTTGGAAGCCTTCTTTTCCTAAAAGGCCAAGTGGGGTCCTCCTAATCCACCTTTCCTAAGTTCTAATGCCAAAATATCTCCTGATTGTCAAAATTGTAAAAATGGAATTCTTCGTAACCATATAAAAATAATTGGGAACATTACATAGTATTTGCTTGTTGTTAAGTCGTAGATTGTAATGAACAAATACAAGGTCATTTAAGCACTTTTGTGTCAATCGGTTGTGCTTCTTAGTTGCACTCACAACCTGAAGCACTGCATGATTGGTTTAAGATTCGAATGACAAATCTGTTCAAATCTAGTGTATCACTACCAAAGTTTCGCCACCAAAAACCTAGAAAGTGGCAAGTGTTCGTGAGTAGTAAGTACTAAATACTAATTAGAAAAACTTAAAAAGACAACAAAATTTAATAAAATATTTGACATACAAAATAAAGTTTAAATAAATTTAATGAATTGATGAAATCTTCAAGCCTCAAAGGCTGCCTAGCAACATCTTAGTTCTTTCTTGTATAACACCAGTATAGGCAAATAATTTTGTTTGTGCCCTATAATCCTCTAGTTGGGCAAAGACATGGCTTTGAAATTCTGGATCAGGGAAGCATCTTTCAATGCATGCCATAAGTCCTCTGCCAACCTCTCGATCCTCATTAAATTTGCTCTTATCATAAAAATATTGTGGGTTTAAGAAGTACCCAACATCATGTAAGAGGGAATGCAATTGCCTATCCCAACGTGGATCAATAATGTCCCAAAGAGGCAAATATTTTGCCTCATCATCCACATATCTTCTTTTAATGACCTCCTTTGTGAGATCCATCGCCTCATAAATGTAAGCCATAGCGGGTTTGTCACCTCAACCATCCTGAAAGTTCAAGCTTTCAAATTTAATGAAATATGAAACTTCGAAAATAAAAAGAATCTTGAAATGAAATTTTAAAAAATGAAAAAAGTTAAAAGACTTGAAGTACTTGAGATTTCTGACAAGGGACTCCGTCACAACAATAATCTCTTCGACATCTTTCTAGAAACCGTTATTAAACACAAGTGCCACAATTTCAATGCCTTCAAGGGCCTTGGAATGTTTATATGCTATCCACTCAAGTCCCAAGAATATCCTCTTCAGATTTAATTTTTGCTCAACCACAGATTGCAAAGATATGAAGTTTTTTGCAAATCTAGTCACTGCAAGTTGAATAATTTCTTTACCTTCAGTGTATTTTCTCATGGTGTTTAGGACAATAATGTGGTTGTATAGGTATTTGGTTACGGATTTTGCTTTCTCCACAACCTTATGTATCCAATGAAGCTTACCAATGTCCTCAAGCATTAAATCTATGCAATGGGCAGCACAAGAGATCTAAAAAATAGTGGGGTGCTAATCTCAAAAAGTCTTCTAGCACCCATATAATTAACTGCATTTTCAGTGACAATTTGTACAATGTGTTCTTCTCCCATTCTTGAACGACTTCCTCCATTATTTCACAAATATGTTGGGTAGTCTTAACCTTTTCTGAGTCATCCACTGATTTGAGAAACATTGTGCCTGCTGAACAAGATACAAGGAAATTTATTAAAATTTTATTCCTCTGATCTGTCCATCCATCACTCATAATGGTGCATCCTGTTTCTACTTGTTGTCACTTGCCGCCTATGCCTACCTACAAGTTAGTGGGAAAAGTCTTCAATCCCACAAGGTGTAGTTAGTGGTAGGGAACTCAGAGAAGGGGCTGTCACACTAATCCAGACTCTCTTCATTTGAGATATCTCCTAGGTTAGCTAACGAGGGTGGTCCTTAATAAAAAGTTAAGTTAAAAGCGATATGAGGTTCTAGGAGGAAAGTTAATTTGGATTACTTGGTCAAAAATAACTTGTTTCGAAGAATTAAGCAAGCATATAAATGCGTAAATTTCAACAATATATTCAAAAGTATAAACCAGTGCATTCAAGTAAATAACAATAGCTTGCTCAAAAAATGAAATCAAGATACAATGATAGACAATTCAAATGTTAGACCAGAATAAGCATATGAACACCAATTGCAACTATAAAAGAAATAGTACTTTGGAAAAAAATACCCCAAATAACAAAACACATCAATTACTCATGACTATAATGATCAACAAAGCAATAACATGAAATAGAACTACATCAATGATCAATATTCTAAGTACAAGAAAATTAAATCGTTGCAAAAGTAAAAGACTCACAATACTTGCATCACAAATGATTTCTTGAAATGAAAAGAATGATATTTGCAAATGAAACTCAAAACACATCAAGATAGCAAAGTGGGAAATTGCAAGTAAAATAAAATGATGATGTAAATGTGCTTTTGGTTGATTTTATTAGTTAAACTCTAAAAACAGGATTTCAATTAAACTCCAATCCTCAAACCTCACCTTCACTCGAAAATTCAGACCTCACAGTGAAGAGTCAATAGAGGTCGAGGGTCTCTAAATGTCTATACAACCAACCTAAGTTGGAGATTAATTTTGAATGAAGCTTTGGAAACTTGTAAAATGCAACTAATTTAATATGCCTACTATGTCATGCAAGTAAATTTGCAAAAGTTAAGTCAATGATATAAATTGCCTTAAACACAAGATTGCATACACATAGGATTTGTGAAAAATATTTGCTTTGCCTTGTGATAGTTTTGTGATTTACCCAAAAGCAAATAAAACCTGAGAAATGCTTTGCATGTAAGTAAATAACAATGCTTGTGATTAAGTGAACTCAAGATTGATTAACTTTGCAAACTAAATGGACTTGAATTTGCAATATGAAATTAAAATGACTTATAGAAAAGTAAGTTAATGAACATGTGAAGAGTAGTTTGTTCAAAGTAAAGTGCTTGTAGCTCAAATCATCGTATAAAATGGAAAATGCAAAACCTTAAGATAAATTGTAGCAAACTTATTTGAACAAAATAAAAATGTGATGAGTGAGGTTGTGTAAATTTTAAGCATGCAATTAAAATGGAAAACAAGAAGATGCAAAAGTTAATTCACCCATATGTTTCTCTCCCTAAATGGAGAGAAGGTATGCCATGGGTAAAACCCAAACTCCCACAAGAAAGACAAATATTTTATTAGTTTTTTACAATGAGTAAAAAACCCCTTAATGGGCTACCCAAAAGATGGAAGAGACAATTACAAAATAGGAGTCTATAGGAACCAAGATCTCCTTCTAAGAAGTGACAACCACAATGGCCAACAAACAACTCTTGAAATTTGAAAATTACAAGTGCACAAAGGCCCATGGCCAAGCTAATTTGTTGCTATCCAAGATTGCCCACGGCCTCCCTAAAGTTGATCCTGAAGTGCTCTTGGGGTTCTACACTAAATAGTTAAAGTTTCAAACTTTAGCTTCCTCAATCCTGTCAACAGAAAAGGTGAACATAGTTCATAAATAAATCTGAATTTTCTGCAAAATCCACTCTTAAACTTAGTGTAAAACAAAGAGGAAAATTAGCAAATATAATCTACAAATATTCTACAAAATTTAGACTATGGAAATGGAGTGAAACTCTAATTCTTGCCTAATTTTCAACATGCTCCTCAGTAGCGAAATAAAATCATTATTAGCACAAGAAATTGAGACAATTGATTTTAATTGAAATTCGATTTTGAAACACAAGCTAAAAACCAAGAACCCCTCCAACAAAAAATCGTGAGATGAGGCCTTGGGAAATAACAAATGCGGGTTCTTCAATGAACTTGCTCAAGAGTAGGTTGATTCCTCCAAGAATTTCCCTTCACGCTTGAGGCTTGATCCAAGAGATGTCTCTACACAGCTTTGAATAAACATTAGATCCACATGGGTTAAAAGAAATACAATGATAAAAAGATCTTAGAGATTTATTGGAAAATCAACTAAAACTTTATCTAGATCAAACTCTCAAAACCAAATGCCAACGTGAGATAGTTGCACATTAATAAATCTCTAAAAGCATAGTGGAAACCAATGAACACAATAATCAAGAAATTAACTTGCTCAAGAAGAACAACACCTCATATGTGAAACCCCAAAGTCTTTTATTGCAATAAAACATAAGTGTACATAAGCGCAATGATTCCCCAAGCACAATAACTTGTTTTCAATTGATACAAATGAGAGCTCAAGGCTCTATTATATAGAATTATGGGAGTCCATCCCAATGTGAGCACACCATAATCAAGAAATTACCTTGCTCAAGAAGAACAACACCTCATATGTAAAACCCCAAAGTCTTTTATTGCAATAGAACAAAAGTGTACATAAGCGCAGTGATTCCCCAAGCACAATAACTCGTTTTCAATTGACACAAATGAGAGCTCAAGGCTCTATTATATAGAATTATGGGAGCCAATCCCAATGTGAGCGTAAGTGACAAGTCTGGAATGGAGATAATCCCAATGATAAACTGAGTTTCGAAGTGGCCACATGACTGAGATCCCAATGAAGATGAACCCTCCAAATGGCAATCAAACCACTGGAGCATACCTATAGATGGCCTGCATGGTCTTCCTTGGATGGCAGCATATGTGTTTAAGTGGCGCAAGTGTGCAGCTATGTGGGAAGAAACATATCCCACAATTTACTGTTGAAGACTGCCACATTAACAATTATATAACTGCTGTGTACTACCATTAGATCAATGTTGTCCCATGCACCCACAGTCCTCCAAACGTGTAGATTTGTCCATGCATTGACTGTTGTAGAACTCTACGTACAAGTGGAAAAGTGGAGACATATCTCCATAATTCTGTGTGTTAGTTAAACCATCCAATATGCACTGAGATCCTTATGTTGGCAGCGTACATGTCATAACAATGTTGACCATTAACTGCTGCCTGCGTGGAGACTTATTTGTTGTTGTGCGTATATCTTTGGGATTGTTTGGCAACGTATGGATTGTTTGCATGGAGTCACGTGTATCCAAGTGGCCAACCAAATCTTCAACAAACAAATCAGCAAGCTCGTGCTCATTTTCTGCTGGCAGCGCAATTCCCTGTGACATATGCATTGAACTTTAAGTGGGCCAGCATTGAGTTTTATTTTTAGCATGTGCTTTTTGTCTCTTTTAGTTATACTTAAATCATATATAGTGAGGTGGGGTCCCTTCCCACTCACTTAGTTTACATTTGCATTTTTAATTCCAAACTTGATTTAAATTAAATCAAAAGTGAACTTTAACAATTCGATGTGCTTTATGAACTTCAACGTGGAACTTTGTTGACTGCATTTGACTACCCTTTGACATTGATTTGAAACTTTGACTTGTGTTGTGGCTTTCTTGGTGGGCCCCATATGATTTCCACATGACCTTTGACCTTCACTAGAACGGCCATGTCACTTGTTTGACTTTCTTTGACTTTGATTATTTTATTTTATTTTATTTTATTTATTTATTTATTTTTTTTTTCTCAATTATTGATTTTTTTCGTCATTTTTGCTACTGTCATTAGGAAAATCTTCTTTTAAGGGACTATAAGTCGTTTTTTGACCCCCAAAGTGGGTTCTAAGACAATGATGGGTCTCTAAAGATGAATTTCGAGAAGTCACATGCCCAGACATTTCCCAAGGCCACTTATTTACATCATTACATAGAAAATAATTAAAAAAACTCGTTTTGTGGGAAATTTTTAATTATTAAAAAATCCTACTTACACCTGGCCAATATACATAGACTCTAAACACTAAGATGTGTTAGGGGCTCAACCTTGAAACTGTCACCTCGACTTTGGGGTAGAAAGTGAGTGAAAAACTGCAGAAAATTATCCATCTCTGGAAAAGAAGGGACAATTAACCAGATAAAAAAAAACACTCTAAGGTGTACTCGTTTGCTGATTGAGTTCCAACATCCTAGCCCTGTTACAAACTCAAAAACTCATCATTACTTGTATCACTTATTACAATTCCGTGCAGGGGGTGGAATCTAGGTACAAGAAAGATGATGAGAAGATAAAAGTAGAGTTAAAAAACTCTGTTGACTGATGATGTTTGATGGTACAAGTGTCTTTTGGATCCTCTTTGGGGTATGGAGTCTTTATATAATCATCAGGTGCCACTCCAATGGTCAACACTAACCATGATGAATGAAACTCAGATAGCACAAGCATGACATCTTCAACACTCTCGAACAACAAATCTGTCCTAAGGCTCTCTAATGAAGGGGCTCTGAACCTTGGACCTGCAACAACACCTGCATCAATCATAGTTTGCCAATAAGGACTTCTGGAAAAGTCTAAAGGTATGTTAGAATAGTACCAAAAGATAGCAGTGGCCTTCCTTGCTTGACTATGGATATTTTTTTCCCAACCAGTGGCATCTAAGGTAGGTTGGGAATTGGGTTTTGTGCGGGGAGCAAATAAAGTTTTTATGTTTCCACCTCCAGTGTTAAATGCAGGAGGAGTCATTTGGCCTTGAGTTTGACTTGGACTTGGAGGCATGCATGGAAAACTTGGGAACGACATTGAGGATTCAATAGAGGGAGATGACGAGGGTGTATCAGAAGAAGAATCACCAGCTCCAAGAGTTCCTATTTCTTTATTTTTCTTTACTTTCTTGGCATTATGCTGACTCAGCATATCAAGGGCCAAGGTTGCTTGGTGTTTGACATATTTGTCAACCTTGTTGCAGAGACCTATATCATGGTCAGATATCTGTGCAAGGTGGTACTTGAATCTATAAATGCTTCCACTACATTACACTTTGCAAAATTTACAAAGGAGTCTGGGGTCTCCCAAAATCTTGTTGCAATAAGCCCAAGCAAAGTCCTTCTCCCTTGACATTGTTGTTGTTTTGGACTTGTGTTTAAATTGTGGCTTCTGTTAAGAAAAAAGGATTTGAAGTTGTGGCTTTTGTTTAATTTGTGGCTCCTGTAAAAGACAAAAAAATTAAAAATTAAAAATGCAGATATTCTAATGTAGGTTAAATGATCTTAAAATTTAAACCATTGCTATTCTTTTGACCTCGTAAATACCCTTATAGTATATTAGTAGTATACTGAGTAAACTACTAAACAATAAATGCTAAATACTAAATAGTATATTCTTTAAATACCATTAACTTGTGTAATAAATGGCCAGTAGCTAATATAACATATAGTATAAATGTAGCTATAGATAAGATAGACCATCTTTTTTAATCTCCAAAACGCACATCTCATAATGGCCAATATAGGAATGTAAGATGTGCTTGAAGAGAAACCAAAGCAATTGCAAGCATAAAAAGGAGGAAAAAAGGTCTACTAGAACAAAATATGACTTCAACTAGGGTTTGATAATATTCCAATCAGAATACATGGTCGTGGAAAGGCCCTTGGGGGTTTGAGTAGAACCACAAAGAAATAACGAAACAGATCGAGGTAGCTTCACTTTGTTTCAAATTGGATAGGTGGAAATTCACCAATTTATTGAATTCACTGATATTGAATGGTTGCTTGGAAACATTCGATGCTACATCTATACTATAATTGCATAGTATTTGGTGTCCACACAGAGCACAGAGCAACACACTATAAACATTTGATGTTATATCTATACTATATAACATATAGTATTTGCAGATAAATAATGATTTAACTCAACATTTGAAAGCCATGTTAGAAATAATCGAAGGCAAAATCTCTTACGAATTACAGTGGTTAGACTGAAAGCGACGTGTGGAGGAGTCCGTTGGCGGTTGCCACGAATTCGTGAGTGGAGAAATTTGCCATGAATTCGTGAGTGGAGTTTGCTACTGAGCAACTAGTGGTAGATCTGAGGACCCAAAAAACCATGAACTCCAATGGTAGACTCATGCGAAACCCAAGCGGTAGACTCCAGACTCCAAGTGGCGATAGGCATATCTATGAAATGGTGCTGAGAGTAAACTGTTAAATTATGGTATGTTCTATGCTTAGTGCAATTTACTTCAATTTCTTCTTATTAGCCCAATGTCAATTTCTTTGTTTAACAATCACATTAACATAAAGTAAAATGCTGATAGAACATAAATAAATCGATAGAAGACAAGCCAAGACAAGTGACACTAGATGTGGCGGCTAGCCAGGGACAAACCCCAATGTGGGGAAACCCTTAGATCAATTCTTCTATAACCTTCAATAATTCAGCAGAGGGAGAGAGAGATAGTACAAATATACAATTCTGTAATTTTATGACAGCAGCAGCAAAACCCTAACCAGCAAAGTCAAAGTTGGTCAAACAAGTCAAATTTGACCTCCAATCAGCTTGGTCAATATCCTAGTCAACTCGGCCTCCAACAACAAGAAGAGTCAACCCAAAACAGTGCAAAATTATAGTCAAACTTCAGTCAACACTGGACAAATTTTCGGTTAACCTTTTGACAGTCAACACTGGTCAAACCTGAGGTCAAATTAGCTCGGTTTGCATGCCAAAATCTGCGGCCTACCAAGGAGAAGCAACCACACCTAATCTGTAGTCAAAGAGGAGTCCACGTTGGTCAACGCTAGTCAAGTACCTTCCTGCAACCCTGGTCAAACTCGGTCAACACAACGCTAATTAGAAATTACTTCGTCCTTCCACACGTGTGAGAGATGTTGCTCCTTTTGTGTATACCCAATCAAGTAAAGAGAGAGAAGATGAGTGTTGAGATGATGTGCAATAATGCCACAAGGTGTCTTCTATTTATATGAATTGTAGAGGTTAAGCTGGGGGCATGCAACACAATTTTACTTGTTGGCCGACCTTGACAAATTGTCAAGAAATACAAATAAATTCATATCTCCATTAATACATGTCGGAATCAGATGATCTTTAGATCAATCCTACACCTCTCGACGAGAGGAATCCAAGAAAAATATTAGTTGCCATAAATAAGATGACCCACATGGAATTTGGCCCTAGTTGCCAATTTTAACACTCCCTCTCAACTAGGGAGAACTCCATATGCTAATCCACCTGTCTGTCAGTACTATCTCTGCCATCAAATGCACTGCCGTGCACTGCTTAGCTCTTGCTCTGCTCTACTGAACTATGAAGAAGAAATGATTGAGGATGTATCATACCATCCTCTACTGACCCGAAGTCAGTCCGAGATAAAAGAGAGTGCCGAATAGCATTCTTATTGACTTGAAGTTAGTTCCAGAGAGTGTCATACCACTCTTACTAATCCCAGATCAGTGCCAAGAGAGAGTGAGCTATATCACTCTTACTGACCCGAAGTCAGTTCCAATTGATCCCAGATCAATGTCGGTCATCCTAGCATAGGGAGTATCGTAGATACACGATGCATCCATCGGTACTACTATGGTCCCTAACCCCATTTCCCTACTCGTTGGCCAAATGAAAGGTACTTCCCACGAGTCCCAGACTGCATGGGTAGGATGCCTTGACTTGAGAACCACTCATCCTGTCCATAAGTCGCCATGGGGTATCACAGGGAAAGGCTGAACCATTCACCCTATACACAGCGCACCATTAGGGGAGGGTGAGTTGCTTGTCGCTCCAAGAAGTACCCCAAGCCCCCCGGAGCTCCCAAAGCTCAATGCATGCATCATATAGGACCCTCATAAGAGGGTCTCTCAACGACTCCAAGTCGTTCTTGGAAAGTTAAGAATTTGACCTTTCCCAGGGGCTTTGTCAGAATGTTGGTGACTTGCTCATCTGTACTGATATGATGGAGCCTTATTGCTCCTCGTTGTACCATATCTCGGATAAAGTGGTACTTGATATCGATATGTTTGGAGCGATCATGAAATACAGGATTCTCTGATAAACGAATCCCACTTTGGTTGTCACAAAGGATCACGGTAGTATCCAATGTATATCCAAACAACTCACTGAAGAGATTCCGCAACCAGACAACCTCACAAGAGGTCATAGTCGCAGCATTGTACTCTGCCTTAGCAGTGCTCAAAGCGATCGACTTCTGCTTCTTGCTCATCCAGGATATCGAGGCAGAATCTAAAGAGAAACAACACCCAGAAGTGCTCTTTCGGTCCACCACACTGCCTGCCCAATTAGCATCGGTATATCCATGTAGCCTCACATCTCCGGCAGTGTATCTCAACCCATGAGTGATTGTGCCCCAAAGATATCTTAGAAGGTTCTTGGCACCAATCCAATGTGAGTGGTGTGGCTCAACCATATGTTGGCTCAATGTGTTGACTGCAAAACATATTTGGACAGGAGTTTACCAAGAACATCAATGCTCCTATGAGTTGACGATGCTCGGTAGCATTTCCTAAAGCAGGTTCAATAGCACTACTGCTTAACTTCTTGAAGTCAAGCTCCATCGGGGTAGTCATGGGCTTACAGTCCACCATACTGAATCTTTCCAATATCTTCACCACATATTTTCCTTGAGATAGGAAAATCTCCCCTTGCTTCTGCCAGACTTCTAGCCCTAGGAAATAGTGCATTAGTCCTAGGTCCTTCATCTCAAATTCGGAAGCCAACTCCCTCTTACATTTGTGAATGAGAGGGTCTGCACCTATCAGAAAGAGGTCGTCAACATACAACACTAGTATGAGAGGCTTATCATCATCAGCCTTAAAGTAAAGGTTTGGATCGATTTCACTTCTACTGAATCCCAGCTTCATCAAGTAGCTATTGATCCTCTCATACCAAGCTTGGGGTGCTTGCTTCAGCCCATAGAGGGCTTTCTTCAACCTGCACACGTGAGATTCCCAATCATGAATCTCAAATCCCTCGGTTTGTTCCACATAGACTTCTTTGATCGAACCATGCAAGAACGCGGTCTTGAAATCCATCTGATGTAGGTTCCATCCTTGCGAAGCAACAAGGACTATGATCGAGCGGATGGTGGTGTATCAGGCAACAGGTGCAAATATATCATCATAATCTATACCTTCCTTTTGAGAGAATCCATGAGCAACAAAACGAGCCTTATACTTTTCAGCACTTCCATTAGCTCCATGCTTTATTTTGTAAAGCCACTTCGAGGTGACAACTGTTTTGTCCTGGGGTTTGGGGACCACATCCTAGACATCATTCTTCACGATGGACTCGTATTCCTCAGTCATAGCATCCTTCCATACTTGATGCTTCACGACTTTTGCGAACGATGAAGGCTCATTTTGAATGATTGTGCTCATAATGGTCAAGTATCCCTAATACCTGGTTGGCTTCTTACTTTCACGGAAAGTCCCTCTGGGTGCAATGTTTCCTTCGGCATCATCAAGTGTCCCCCTAAGCCATGAGGGCCTCTTCCTAGAAGAGAAAGGCTCTTGCGGAGGGGAATCAATAGGATCCATAGGTTCTTCCACTTCGGGCATCGTCTCATCTTCCTTCTCATCCTGCTTCTTAGTGTCAACTTCTTTAGTTTTCCTAAGAATAGGAAGATTGTCAACCTTGCTAAGAGCCATGTCTTCGTCTGTGGTGACATCATGACTAATCTCGACTTCCCTTTGACCAGCCACATAGATTCTATAGCCCTTAGAATTTTCTCTATGGCCCATGAAGATTCCCTTCTTTCCATATGCACCCTATTTATTCTTTTTCTCTTTCGGCACATGAAAATATACGGGACTTCCAAAAATTCTAAAATGAGAGACATCAGGTTTCTTACTAGTGAACATCTCTTCAGGAGTCTTGGAATCCAATGCTTGATGAGGGCATCAGTTTTGAACATATATGGCGGTATTTGCAGCTTCGGCCCATAGAAACTTCGGAAGTCTTTGATCATAGAGCATGGAACGAACAACTTCCAAAATTGTACGGTTTTCCTTTCCGCCAAAAGTGTATGGTATAGTGGTCTCTCTCTTAATGCCAACCTCTTTGCAAAATTCATGGAACTCATTGGATTCATACTCAGTCGCATTATCAGTCCTTAAGATCTTGATCTTCTTCTCGGTTTGATTCTCGATCAAGGCTTTGAAGTGACAGAACCAGGAGAACACTTCATCCCTCTTTTTCAAGAAGTATATCCATGTCTTGCGAGAATAATCATCTGTAAAAGTGAGATAATATAAATATCCTCCCAAAGAGTTCACAGGCATCATACTAGATATGTCAGAGTGAACCAACTGCAAAATGTCAGAGGTCTTGCTATGGCTTGAGGGGAATGGTTCCCTTTTGAGTTTTCCTTCAGCACACCCTAGACATACACCTTCTTGCTCTACTTTAAACTCGGGCATCCCGGTCACCATTTGTCTCACATCGAGTAGAGCCTTATAATGAAGGTGGGCAAACCTTCGGTGCCATAGTTCAGACTGAAGAGTTGTGTTGCAAGACATGACTCCCAACAGACTTCCTCCAACTTGATATAGAGAATCAACTTGAGACCCAAGAGTGAAGGCATCTTTAAAATTCTTTTTCCATACAAGTACCTTGCCATCGATGAAGGCCACCTTGTAGCCTTTGTCTTCCATCGCCGAAAGGGACACCAGGTTCTTTTTGAGATCAGGTACATATAGGACTTCTTGTAAATGAATTGTGTTACCCTGATTTAATTGAAGAGTAACATTCCTTACACCCTTTACGGGATAGGTAGAGTTATCTCCAAAAATAATCTCCAAGTTGGTCTCCTTCTCTATCAGATTAGAGAGAGCTTCCTTGTAACCAGTGAAATGCCTTGAGGCACCACTATCAATAAGCCAATTGCTGAACGAGTCTGGAGGAGAAGTAGTAGAGAGGGCCGATATCATATAATATTCATCTTGCTTATTGTTAACAACATTAGATTCATACCTGGAGTTTCTTGCTTTCTTGGAGGTTTGACCACTTCCTTGATTTCCGACATTCCTCTTTCCTTTGCCATTGAACCTGCCATTCCTTTGATTGTGGTTGGAATTGCTGTGGGAGTGATTTTGATCATTGTCATGAGATGTGTCCTTCCTATTTGGACATTCCCTTGAATAGTGGCCGAATTTATTGCAAACGAAACATCTTGCTTTCCTTCCACCTTTCGATCTGGCCTTTCCTTTGATTTAGACCCAGAATTATTTCTCCTTTTAGCATGAGAGGAGAAACAAGTGGGGTTTCCTTTAAATGCAGGCATTTCCTGCTCTTCCATCCTAGTCTCTTCTTGAATGCATCTTGCCATCAATTCCTCAAATCCTGGAATTACATTATTGTTGAGAAGAGTGGTTCTAAATACATACCATTTGGACGAGAGCCCTCCAAGAGTTGTGATAGTCAGTTCCCTGTTAGGAATGACTTCCCTAATTGATGGAGATCATTCTTGATCTCGGTGATCCTTAAGAAGTAGGATTGCATATTCTCATCTTTGCCCTTCTTAATTTCCTTTAGCTTATTTTTGTGGAACAAAACTTGATTTGCATCACTAACTTTAAACAAGCTTACCAGTCTATCGTAGATCTCCTTGGAGGTGTTAAGCTTGGAAACATAGGCCACCAGGTGTTTGTCAATAGAGTCTCGGATGATCTTCTTCACTTTGACTTCACCCTTAGTCCACTTGTTTCTTGTAGCAACTGGTGCATTTGATGGAGGCTTTGTAATTCTGCCTCTCACATAGTCCAACACTCCCTGCTCTTCCAATGTCAGATCGAGAGACATCTTCCATGCATAATAGTCAGACTTGTCCTGGAGCTTGTTTTCGGCAGGGAAGTCTGATGAGGAACCCATGAAGTCTTAAGACTTTTTCCAATAGTCTTCGGTGATTGCTCTTGCTCTTTCTCTTGTTTGGGCTTTGTCTTCACCTCAGCTCTGATACCATGTTAAATTATGGTATGTTCTATGCTTAGTGCAATTTACTTCAATTTCTTCTTATTAGCCCAATGTCAATTTCTCTGTTTAGCAATCACATTAACATAAAGTAAAATGTTGATAGAACATAAATAAATCAATAGAAGACAAGGCAAGACAAGAGACACCAGATGTGGCAACTAACCAGGGACAAACCCTAATGTGGGGAAACCCTTTGATCAATTCTTCTATAATCTTCAATAATTCAGCAGAGAGAGAGATAGTACAAATATACAATTCTGTAATTTTATGACAGCAGTAGCAAACCCTAACCAGCAAAGTCAAAGCTGGTCAAACAAGTCAAATTTGACCTCCAATCAGTTTGGTCAATATCCCAATCAACTCGGCCTCCAACAGCAAGAAGAGTCAACCCAAAATAGTCTGAAATTATAGTCAAACTTCAGTCGATGTTGGACAGATCTGCGGTCAACCTTTTGACAGTAAACGTTGGTCAAACCTGAGGTCAGATCACCTTGGTCTGCGTGCCAAAATCTGCAGCCTGCCAAGGAGAAGCAGCCACACCTAATCTGCAGTCAAAGAGGAGTCCACGCTGGTCAACGCTGGTCAAAGTACCTTCCTGCAGCCCTTGTCAAACTCGGTCAATGCAGCCCTAATCAGAAATTACTTTATCCTTCCACACGTGTGAGAGATGCGGGTCCTTTTGTGTATACCCAATCAAGTAAAGAAAGAGAAGATGAGTGTTGAGATGATGTGCAATAATTCCACAAGGTGTCTTCTATTTATATGAATTGTAGAGGTTAAGCTGGGGGCGTGAAACACAATTTTACTCGCTGACCGACTTTGACAAATTGTCAAGAAATACAAATAAATTCATATCTCCATGAATACATGTCGGAATCGGATGATCTTTAGATCAATCCTACACCTCTCGATGAGAGGAATCCAAGAAAAATATCAGCTGCCATAAATAAGATGACCCGCATGGAGTTTGGCCCTAGTTTCCAATTTTAACATAAACGGTGGGCGAATAAAACCATAGGCGAATTAACCTAAAAACTTGAAGAGTTGATCTGTGATAATCACTGAAGTTGCGGGAGTCGCATTTGATTGCCAAGTTGCGAGTCCAACTCACATTGACCACAAGTCAAACTCGTTCAATGCGAGTTTGACTCATGTAGAGCCAACTCTACTCGTTTAGTGGTGAGCCGACTTTGAGTCACGATTAATCGCGGGACTCGTCGATTCCTGTTTCACTGATGTTAGCTTCCTTGAAGCATTGAGCCATTGTTGTGTCTTTCCTTGAATGTGCTTGGTGGAATCACTTCATTCCTGAATCATTGATCTATCCATCCTAAGTGATTCTCTTCCTACCGGAACTCCTCCCATCTATAAAAGTCCATAAAGAACAGGGGACTTTGACTGAGGTGACAATGGGTCATTGTTCCATTTCTGTCACTTAGTCTAGTGGTTGTCCCTTAGGTTTCCCTTCCTTAGGGCCCTGCTAGATTGTGTGGTAACATGTACTACACCAGACACTACTGCCTGTGGGGTTGATGCAACACCAGAAAGTATTCTGAGCAGATTCATCTGGTTTGATGGCATTTGATAACATAAAATATGTGGTTTTCAGAGCTGTATTTTGTCTGTCATATCCTTCATTTGAATTGTTCACAGGCTGAGGGTAGCGATAACATACCCTTTATTCATACCCATGAATTTTCCATATGCAAATTACCAGGTTCACCTGTAAAGCCTGGGAACAAACTATGGGCAGTGAAAGGAAACCATTTGTCAATTTGCATTTTACATCCTTTCACGAGAACAAGACAGTCCAGGTGTCCTCATATCCAGCATAAAACAATGACTCATTTCCTTCTCGAATAATTCCAAGTTCTGCTGTATCACTTTTGACTGATAAGAAATCCAAATGCAATATGCTCCAATATTCTCAGTTTATGTTGATCTATAAACCTATGCATGTCGAGCCCCATTCTTCAAAATACAAGTGAAATTTCTACTAAAGGTACCCCTGCTAGGTGAGGGGTACCAGGTCTAAATTTTGAGTTTTCTTATGAATCTATTAGAGCAATCCTTTGGTTGACAGATAATCACAAGGACATTGACTGCAGATATTTTCAATACCTCAATTTATACATTTGTTGAGGCATTTTGGTCAATTCTAAACATGGTTATGTTTGTTAACTGCAAGAAATTTTACCTAAGACATAGATACATGTTGTACTAATCTTTTGTGGACATATATTGAATCCTTTTGTCAATGGAATTTTACATATAGTAAAGCTTATGTTCTACTATGCATACTTTTGTAACATTCCTTTCTAGAAACATTCCTGTTCCACTTTCTAGGATTTTTGTTTTCTCGCTGATGAATTATCTTATTTTGGTTAAGGAACAAGTGAATGAATGAAACTTTTGTTGCATGACTTCTTTTATGAACAGGCTCCAGGTTTACCATATCTTCTACCTGAAGAATATCAGCAGTATCCAAGGTATGCTCCAGAATGCAAAAGAACTCATGCATTGGATTTCTGCAGGAAATTACAGACTTTGATATATGGTTGCTTGAATACTGTTTATTTTCATTCTCAGCCAACTTCCTCCACACATGATCTCTGAAGTAGTGTTATAATTCTGAATTTCTGAAGGTCAGGATAACATAAGCTTTCAGAAAAAAGATACGAAGGGGAAGAAGAGCAACCAAGGTGGAGACTGGAAAAGGAAAAATTGATCTATTTAGGCTCTTTAAATTTAGCATGCATAAGGGATATAGAATGACTTGCATTCTCTAAACATGTTATTAAAAGAGCTTGAACTTGCCATAGTTCATGAATAAATCATCTAATTGCCAGCCATTATATCTATTTATCTATCTATCTATCTATATGGTACTAGAGTTTAGATGGATGAAATGGTTTTTCAAGTTTATAAATTCCATAGATGCAATATGATTATATGAATAAAAAATAAGCATGGAAGCATTGCAAGTAACACTACAAGTCAATTTCGTCTTTTCAATCACATGGAAATCAGTTAGAAATGTGAAACTTGAAGTTTATCTTGCAAAGGGAATACTGAGAGATTTGCTGTCCACTGAGCATCTTTCCAAAATTGGGTAATGACATGGTTTCCCATTTCAATATTTCATGTGGAAGCAGTCTAGTTAAAAGTTTTGATCTTGAAGATCTGCTACAATCTCATGTTTGAGATTCCACTACTTTCAAACATCCGTTACAGACCTACAATGTCTATATAAAACATTTGAACATAGGTCTTAAAAGTTTTCTTCGTCGAGCATATATTTTCTCTAGTTACAAATTTAGAGAGAACATTTGACCATAGATTTTAAAGTTTTCTTTACTGAGCATAGATTTTGTCTAGTTATGAATTTAGAGAGTGGGATGTTAGCTTTTGTAGCATTGGAGGTGTTTTAGTCTTGAGAGGCTAAAGCACATGAGCTCTTCATAACCTAGAAATCGTTTATGGAAATTCCACCTAGAAGTGCCTCAATTAGATTATTATCTTACTTTTTAATATTTCGTAAGTCTAAACTTAGGAAATCTGGTTAATTAATCAAAATTAATTGAGATAAGAGGTGATCATCTAGAAACTCACATAGATTGACTCCGATATGTTCTAGGCCCTTGATTAAGTTTTAATCTTGGCTGTTGGAGGTCCAACAAAAGATTATATGAAGAAGTTGATGGGTGGATGGAGGACACACCAATAATGCGAGTTCCTTGGCAGATCGAGCTAGCTAGGTGCAGATGTTGAGCAGGGAAGAAGTGTTCAAGTCAGAAGGGCTGTAGTGTTGACGTTTCTAAGTTTACCTAGTTTAGAGACCCTTCATGCGCTTTTTCTAATTTATTCCTACCTACTGTTGACCACTACGTGTCAACTACCCGTAGTAGTACACCCCCTTTTCTTGCAAAAGAGATAGCGCTTGATCGACGTGTTCGTGCCATTCGATTGTCATCATTAGCCCGATCATGTTATGTTGTAAACCCAGTCTGCATGTGTAAATTGTAAATAATCTTAGCAGATCTGTGTCATGTATGTATTTGCCTAGGTAAACCTGATCTTCTAGTGATGATCTATGTTCCAGAAGGTTTTTTTGTCTTACCGATCCATGATCCGTAGAGTTTTCCTTCAACCTAACCTCAAATCCGGAATGGATTTTGTCATTAAAATCTTAGAGGAATCCTAGTGTGCTAGGTCGAGTCTATGTAAAAGTAATTTGGAGATAATTCTAACTATTTGGTTAGGTTATTGCAAATTGCTTGATCTGCTAGATTATGTTTGTGTCGCAGAACTGGGTAGTTTATGAAGGTCTATGTCAAATAGGTTTCCCCCCTTGACATGTAAAATTGTAAAAATCATGATGTAAAATGTCTTGAGGGTTAGAAAATATTTTAATCCCCTCATAGGTCCTAGGTCTTAGGAAATTTTTTTCCAAAGGCTAAGTTCGAGGGTCCAATAAAAATAATAAAAAATCAAAAAAAAATCAAAAAATAATAAAAATAAAAATCAAAAAATAAAAATAAAATAATAATAAGTCATAGTTTTGAGGAAATAAATGCAAAATTTCATTTTTTTAATATATTAAAATGCATTTGAAATTTCGACGGATGAGATAAAAAGAGATTTTGATCCTCATCGACGGTCGAGATCATTTTGACATGAATCACTTGAACTAGCCGTTGGGAAATTTTCCTTTAAATAGGTTGTCAGGGGTCATTTGAGATCATTGGATCTTAAGTCGTGTGCTAAAGAAAGCTCTCTTGTAGTCATTTTTCATGTGCAATAAAGAAAGACGTTGGGGTTGAAATCTTGTTGGTGTTACTCTTCTGGAAATGTTGTAAGATGTTTTATTTTTCTGCATAAATTTATTTTCAGCTATTGATGATAGCTTGATGAAGAGTGATTTTAAACACAGGTATCTTGTTTAGTCGCTAGGGTTTGAATGGTAGTCAAAATTTCGGAATATGATGGCAAGTATCTCCATTAGATCTGGATTTTAGTATCGTTCTCTTCCTCTTTGTTAATGGTTGAATTAAGCTGTGGAGGAAATCCTTTTTTTGAGATTATTGGGCATTCGGGGAAGTTCTCAGCTGAACCAATGAACTCTCGGATTGCATTTTCTAAAGAGCCCAACCAGTTTTGATCTCGGGCTTATTATTAGAATTTTCGTTGCGGATGCATGAAGGGTTTTCTGAAGCACCTCATCTTAATTTTAAAATCTTAAAAAATATTTTTGTGGCATACTGACAAATCTGGCTGCTGAGGGCCTATAAACTGTGAATAATGTAATTATTTAGCTGGTTTTTGGGTTTCTTTTTAGGTTTAATCCTTGCATAGTTTGTTTCTGGGTATTCTATTTTTGAAGAGTTTTTTTTTGGTTGAAGCCAGATCTAGGCCCTGGAGGGTAAGATTTGGCCTCAGGATCAGCTTTGGCAGGAATATTTACTTTAGATCTGTAAATCATTCTTGTGGGATTTTCATCATGTAGATCTTAAGCAGAAAAGTTTAATTTTTATTTATTTTTATTTATTTATTTTTTACGACTTATGAAGAAATTTAAGGGTTTTCTGCTGCTGCCTCGGGGGGGTTTCATTTTCGCAAAAGAATTTCGAAATTTGTTTTAGGTGTGCACTGTCCTCCAGATTTGCATCCTTCAAGTTGCAGCACTGGCCATCAAATCCTTCATTCTCACGCTGCCCATTCATGCGTAGTCAGCCATCACCTGCAAGAAAAACCATCTACGCTGCCTAAAAGCTCAAACCCTCTCACACTGGAAAAGATCTCTGCACTATCTACGCCCTTTGTTCCAGTTTCTTATATCAAGACCCTGCAAAACTTCAATGCGACATCCATCTTACGCATCACCATTCTTTGGCTGTTCTTCCCACGTTCCTCATGCAATGCTGTCCAACCCCTTCTGCATCCATCTTCCTCAAGCTCACCCACCCAGCTTCATACTCCACCCACATTTTCTTTTGGCAGCGAGGTCTTCCATCCCTCACTCGCTGTCACGCTATCCACGCAACATATCCGAACCCCCTCCACGATGCCCCTTACACGTTTGCCTTATTTCCAGCTCCACGCTGCTATCCATCCACGCATCCCCTGCACCCTTCACGCTATCACTTCCAGCTCCACGCTTCCCGTCGCTCTCCGGCACACAAACTCTCAGCTCCCTCATACCTCCGTCGAGTCTTCCCTTGCTACCGTCAAAATCCCTTCCGCGTACCTGCTAACAAACGAAACACCTTTCGATTTTCTGTATATACGGGCTAGGGTTCTACATTTAGTTTTATTATATGCGTTGAATGTATGTATATTGTTATAGTTAAGATTTTAAAGTTAGCATAGTTAGTTTTAAAGTTAGATTTTATTTGACTTAGGTTTAGTTTCGATTTTTTTCTTTTGGTTAGGATTTAGTTTTGATAATCAGATTTTTTAAAGTTTATTTTTGTTTTAATTTTAAAGTAAATCAAAAAATCATAAAAAATAAAAATATTTGAAAATAAAAGGAATTCGGTTTTCATTTTTGTATATAGATTAGGTGTTGATTTCTTTTAGGCTTTTAGTTTAATTTAGTTTTGTTTCGATTTCATAAATCAAAAGCTATAAAATAATAAAAAATATAAATCATCTTAAAAAGCATAAAAAAATTTAGGCTTTTATTAGGAATCTTGTATAGTTTAGATTTTTGTTATCATTTAGATTTAGATTTTTGTTTATTTCACTTTAGCAAAATCTCATTAAAAAAAAAATATTGCAAATTAAAAAATTCTGAAAAAAGACTAATTAAAAATTGGAAATTCCTTTTTTTTTTGTTGTGGTATAGTTAAATGTGCTTAAATGTTTATATCTGGAGATTAACTATTTGAAATTGGTTAGCATTTAAATTTCGTGGTTTCTTGAAGTATTTGATCTTTTGAAATTTATTTGCTAAGAACATTGTGCATCTATTGAATATTTTGCATTTGGTGAAATTAATCATTGCTTGGATTATATAATGCTCGTTACATGTTTGGTATTTTGTAAATATTTTTAAGCAATCATTAAATTACTTCATAAGCAGCAACAACTAATTAATTGCTTGGTTTTCATTAACTCCGTAAGGCACTGGTTTTAAGCATTTAAAGATCTAATCAAATTCTAAAATTGATCAAGTTCTTGTTTCCCCCTGCTGTATTTCCCAACCCAACTAGTTCCCAGTTGGTCTTCCTTTTTCCCATAAGGTCTACCCCCCTTAGCCTGCTTCAGGGAGACGACTTAAACGGAGGGATCAGGGATCAGGGTGACAGCGCCTGGTCTGAGTGTTGTCGCGCTGCCTAGACAATCTGTGCGACAACATTTTTTTGCGTCGTTGCCGGGGATAGAGTTTTTCTGTCCCTGGCGTTTCAACGACATTCATCCTTCTCATTTCTCATCTTTTCATTTGACCCGACAATGACAACATTTTTTGGCACCGTTCGGGGATATAGTTTTTTCTGTCCTTGGTTTATACAACTTTTCATCATTTATCTTTCATCTTTCTATCATTCATTAGAGCTGGCAAAGTCAACATTTTTTGGCATCATCTCATCTTCTCCGCCATTTATTAGTCTGTCAAACGGCTGACATTCTTTGGCGTCATTTGATCTTTTCATCGCCTTATCTTTCGTCATATTGTTTAATCATACCTTCAACACCTACTTTTCAGTTCGTTTCTTGTTTGGGTGGCGACTCCATTTCTTTTCATTTATTTTTCCCAGACAAGAAACCTCCCTCATATTTGATTGTTTGTTGCTTTTTGGATCCTAAAGTTTGATTCATGTTCAAGTGGCGACTCCATTTCTTTCATCTCTTGATTTTCTTGAATCAGGATCTCTCTCTATCATCCATTTGGTCCCTCGGTATTCATCATGGATTATTTGTTTAACCCATGTCATTTTACTAATGTTCTCCATGATGTTCTGGAAGTGGCCATTTCTAAATTACCTTTGTTCTCAGGTGGTGATTCAGTCGCTGTTAGAAAGCATTTATGCAAGTTTACTCGTATAATGATCATATATTGTAGATCTCCTCAGTATAATCATGAAGATGTCAAAATGCATCTATTTGTCATTTCTTTAGAGGGTAATGCTTTGAATTGGTTTAATAATTGTCCTGAAGAGTTTTTCACTTCTTTACAAGACATTGTCAATGCTTTTAAAGATAGATATGGTTATCAAGATAGCTCGCCTTGTGCCCCTAAAATTGTGCAACAAAATGAAAGTAATCTTATGAAAGGTCCAACTATCGATGAAAGATTTCAAGGCAATTCTTCATATCAGAATGTGCCATCCACCTGTACCATTGCAGATCAAATCCATTGTAGTGGAAAAGTAGGGACAAATTGTGAAATCAATGAAAAGGAAAATCATAAGCAAATTATACAAGAACTAATGCGGCTGGTAAAAAATATGGAGATCAATCAAACCAATTACGCCAATGATATGAGAACTTTATGCACCCACCTGGAAAAACGTGATAAGGAGATGGAAATCATGAAAATTAAACACTTTGATCACGTAACCGACATGCAAAGTCAGCATGCTAAGGCAATTTATACCATGAAAGCTAATCATGATATGGAAATTAATTTTATGCAAAGCAAGTTATCAGGCTTAGAGGAAAATATGATGATCATGGAACTCAATCATTCAAATCAAGTGACTGCCAAGGAAGCAAGTTTTCAGGAAGAAATAAGTGTTATTCAGAACAAGTTGTCAACTATGGATGAAGAAATGACCATCATGAGATTCGATTATATTAATCAGTTAGCTACCATGCAAGCAAATCATAAGAAAGAGATAAACATTATGCAACATTGCTTGATGACCATAAAGGCAAAGGACGATAAAGTAATAAAAGATATGGAAGCTAATCAGATATGTCTTTAGAATAAGTTATTGACCATGGAAGAAGACCATGCCAGGGAAATCAGTGCTATGAAGGTTGAACACTCTAGTTAGATGGATGCCATTAAAGTACAGGTTCAGAAATTTCAACAGTGGTCGGAGGATGAAAGAAACCAGGG
Organism: Pinus taeda; assembly: GCA_000404065.3. Classification (NCBI taxonomy): domain Eukaryota; kingdom Viridiplantae; phylum Streptophyta; class Pinopsida; order Pinales; family Pinaceae; genus Pinus; species Pinus taeda. Next base: position 399,534 of record APFE030579770.1, read on the forward strand.
AACGCTAATAGATCAGGAGTCTCCTTATCTGCTGCAACAAGCTCCATCTTATTATGAGGTCCTTTGTTCCATTGAAAAGTGGCTAATTGAAGGTGACCTGGATAAAAGGGAAATTAATAATCAGGTTGATGCTCGCATGGTTAATCCATGAGTCATAGAAGATCAAGTTATAACTCATGACACCTGTGAGACTGATCCATCATCCTTGATAGAGTAGATGCAGAATGAAGAAAGACATGTCATGCGTATCTTACATACTTCATATAAGAGTTTTGAAGCAAAATGTTCCACATCATCATTGATACAGCCTGCCACGAAGAAAAAGCGCAAGAGAAAGAAAACGAGAAGGGGATTTGATGCATCAGATGGTCGTGAGCAACTTGATTTCGGATAGGAAAAAGTCCTACTGTATGTAGAATTGGACATGGCACATCCGAGAAGCAGCTGACATATTTGCCTGAAAGTAGGCAAATGCTTAGTATACGCTATATTGAACACATCTGATGCCATGGGGCATCCTCTGTATTTCTAACCCTACTCCTTGTTTTTTCAGCATTTTCATTTCTGCTTTAGGATCAGATCTACTTTTCATGTTACTAGATAGTTAATAAATGAAGAGCTTATATCTTTCCTGTGCTTAATGTTATATGATGATTTTTGGATGGACGCTACTTATGTTTTGTTGTGTGTTGCGTGGATGCAGATTCTGGATCTCACATTCCTACAGTGTAACAACGTGTCCCCAAGTAGAGCTAGATGTTGACCACTATGTCAACTACTCATAGCAATACACCCCATTTTTTCGCAAAAGGGATAGCGCTTGATCGACGTGTCCGTGCCATTTGATTGTCATCATCAGCCCGATCATGTTATGTTGTAAACCCAGTCTGCATGTGTAAATTGTAAATAATCCTAGTAGATCTGTGTCATGTATGTATTTGCCTAGGTAAACCTGTTCTTCTAGTGATGATCTACGTTTCGGAAGGTTTTTTGTCTCACGATCCATGATCGATAGAGTTTTCCTTCAGCCTAACCCTATAGCTGGAATGGATTTTGTCATTAGAATCTTAGAGGAATCCTAGTGTGCTAGGTCGAGTCTATGTAAAAGTAATTTGGAGATAATTCTAACTATTTGGTTAGGTTATTGCAAATTTTTTGATCTGCTAGATTATGTTTGTGTCGCAGAACTGGGTAGTCTATGAGGGTCTATGTCAAGTGGGTTTTCCCCCTTGAGATGTAACATTGTAAAAATCATGATGTAAAGTGTCTTGAGGGTTAGAAAATGTTTTAATCCCCTCATAGGTCCTAGGTAAAAATTTTCCAAAGGCTAAGTTCGAGGGTCCGATAAAAAAAAAAAAAAAAAAAATAATAATAAAATAATAATAAGTCAAAATTTTGAGGAAATAAATGCAAAATTTCAATTTTTTAATATATTAAAATGCATTTGAAATTTCGACGGATGAGATTAAAGAGATTTTGATTCTCATCGACGGTCGAGATCATTTTGACATGGATCACTCGAATTAGCAATTGGGAAATTTTCCTTTAAATAGGGTGTCAAGGGTCATTTGAGATCATTGGATCTTAGAGTCCTGTGCTAAAGAAAGTTCTCTTGTAGTCATTTTTCATGTGCAATAAAGAAAAACTTTGGGGTTGAAATCTCGCTGGTGTTACTCTTCTGGAAAAGCTGTAAGTTGTTTTATTTTTCTACATAAATTTATTTTCAGCCATTGATGATAGCTTGATGAAGAGTGATTTTAAATACAGGTATCTTGTTTAGTCGCTAGGGTTTGAATGGTAGTTAAATTTCTGAATATGATGGTAGGTATCTCCATTAGATATGGATTTTAGTATCGTTCTCTCCCTCTTTGTTAATGGTTGAATTAAGCTGTGCAGAAAATCCTTTTTTTGAGATTACTGGGTGTTCGGGGAAGTTCTCGGCTGAACCAGCCAACTCCCGGATTGCATTTTCTGAAGAGCCCAGCCAATTTTGATCCCGGGTTTATCATTAGAATTTCTGTTGCGGATGCATGAAGGGTTTTCTGAAACACCTCATCTTAATTTTAAAATCTTAAAAAATATTTTTGTGGCATACTGACAAATTTGACTGCTTAGAGCCTTTAAACTGTGAATAATGTATTAGCTGGTTTTTGGGTTCCTTTTTAGGTTTAATCCTTGCAGATTTTGTTTCTGGGTATTCTATTTTTGTCTTTGCATGTTACAGGTTTGAAGAGGAGATTTTTTTTGTTTGAAGCCAGATCTAGGCCCTGGAGAGTAAGATCCGGTCTCAGGATCAGCTCTGGCAGGAATTTACTTCAGATCTGTAAATTGTTCTTGTGGGGTTTTCATGATGCAGATCTTAAGCAGAAAAGTTTAATTTTAATTTATTTTTTTATTTTTTATTTTTTTACAACTTATGAAGAAATTTAAGGGTTTTCTGCTGCTGCCTAGGGGGGTTTCATTTTCGTAGAAGAATTTCAAAATTTGTTTTAGGTGTGCACTATCCTCCAGATCTGCATCCTTCAAGTTGTACCACTGGCCGTCAAATCCTTCATTCTCACGTTGCCCATTCATGCGCAGTCAGCCATCACTGCAAGCAAAACCATCTACGCTACCTAAAAGCTCAAAACCTCCCATGCTGGCAAAGATCTCTACGCTATCTACGCCCTTTGTTCCAGTTTCCTCCATCGAAACCTTGCAAAACTTCAATGCGACATCCATCCCACGCATCACCATTCTTTCGCTGCTCTTCCCACGTTCCTCACGCAGTGCTGTCCAACCCCTTCTGCATCCATCTTCCTCAAGCTCACCCACGCAGCTCCATACTCCACCCACATTTTCTTCTTGTAGCCAACTCTTCCATTCCTCATTCGCTATCACGCTATCCACGCAGGATATCCAAACCCCCTCCACACTGCCCCTTACATGTCTGCCTTATTTCCAGCTCCACACTGCTATCCATCCACGCATCCCCTGCACCCTTCACGCTCTCACTTCCAGCTCCATGCTTGCCGTCGCTCGCATGCACACAAACTCTCAGCTCCCTCATACCTCCGTTGAGTCTTCCCTTGCTGCCGTCGAAATCCCTTCTGCGTACCTGCTAACAAACGAAACACGTTTCGATTTTCTATATATACGGGCTAGGGTTCTACATTTAGTTTTATTATATGCGTTGAATGTATGTATATTGTTATAGTTAAGATTTTAAAGTTAGCATGGTTAGTTTTAAAGTTAGATTTTATTTGACTTAGGTTTAGTTTCAATTTTTTTCTTTTGGTTAGGCTTTAGTTTTGATAATCAGATTTTTTAAAGTTTAGTTTTGTTTTAATTTTAAAGTAAATCAAAAATCATAAAAAATAAAAATATTTGAAAATAAAAGGAATTCGGTTTTCATTTTTGTATATAGATTAGGTGTTGATTTCTTTTAGGCTTTTAGTTTTAATTTAGTTTTGTTTGATTTCATAAATCAAAAGCTATTAAAATAATAAAAATATATAAATCATCTTAAAAAGCATAAATTTTTTTTAGGCTTTTATTAGGAATCTTGTATAGTTTAAATTTTTGTTATCATTTAGATTTTATATTTTTGTTTATTTCACTTTAGCAAAAGTCTCATAAAAATATATATAAAAAAATAAAAATTAAAAAATTAAAAAAAACTGAAAAAGACTAATTAAAAATTGGAAATTCCTTTTTTTGTTGTGGTATAGTTAAATGTGCTTAAATGTTTATATTTGGAGATTAACTATTTGAAACTGGTTAGCATTTAAATTTCGTGGTTTCTTGAAGTATTTGATCTTTTGAAATTTATTTGCTAAGAACATTGCGTATCTATTGAATATTTTGCATCTGGTGAAATTAATCATTGTTTGGATTATATAATGCTCGTTACATGTTTGGTATTTTGTAAATATTTTGAAGCAATCATTAAATTACTTCATAAGCATCAACAACTAATTAATTACTTGGTTTTCATTAACTCCATAAGGCACTGGTCTTAAGCATTTAAAGATCTAATCAAATTCTAAAATCGATCAAGTGCTTGTTTCCCCCTGTTGTGGCTCCCAACCCAACTAGTTCCTAGTTAGTCTTCATTTTTCCCATAGGGTCTACCCCCCTTAGCCTACCTAAAGGAGACAGCTTAAATGGAGGGATCGAGGATCAAGGTGACAGCCTCTGGTATGAGTGTTGTCATGTTGCCTAGATAATCTATGCAACAACACCTACTTGTTATTTTTCTTTAACAAGTTATTTACAAAGTAAATACTGAAAATAAACACTAGTGCATGCTCAACATATTACAGATCAACAACTAAAAGAAACAAGAACAAACACACCACATAACACCATTATTTTTGGACCAATGTCCCCGGAAAAACTCAATGCGGAAAACCGGTGCAGCTATCTGAGGGTTTTCTTATTAAGCAATATCAAAGTACAATCTAGCTGCTGAAACTGGCCTACCCCACAGAGAATTTCCTTAGCAGCTATACCTCACAGTTTGAGAGAAATCTTCTGGCTAAAACCCCAAAAAATCCTTCCAGTAGCTCCTCAGCACAAAACTGCTCTGCAACCCCAACGTCTACCCAATTTGGACTGCGTCAGCCCCTCTTTGTCTCACGCTGGCCTTGCGCCAGCCTTTCTTGGTCTGCGTCAGCCCCAGGAGGTCTTGCGTCAGACACGCTGGCCTCTATGGTGCTCTGCGCAACACTTGGCTGCCTCTGCGTGGCCCTGCGTGAGCCCTTGCTGGCTCTGCGTCACTCTCCTTGGCTGTTGCGCTGCTCTCCCGGCACACTCTCTGCCTTCTCTATTTCTCTGTACTCAATGCCCCTTAGCTGCTCTCCCGATCACTGATTCTATCTCTCTTAGCAAACCCCACTCTAGAGAATAGAATGACTTATCACTGTGGTGTGTTCTCAAAGTGACCCCCAAGCCTCCTCTTATACTTTTTTCGTTGACATCTCAACGGCTGAGATTAAGTCTCTAATCAACGGCTAAGATTAGATCCGGATTGGTCCATGTCTTTTGGACCATTCTAACACAGATTCATATTAATACACATTAGAATTTTTATTTTCCCCAAGTTTAGACTTAGGGACTTTATTAAAAATATTAATTATTTTAATATCTCATGATCTGTTTAGAATCTGCCCAAACCCTTTCTGGGTATTGGAGATCTCATGTGCCCCAACCTCTCCACCAAATTTCGTGGCTAGAGCACATCCGATGCTACCCCAAATCAACACGCATGTGGCAGAGGGGCAGGGACAATAAAGTTGGAGGAAGATTTTCCAGATCCGGCGAGTACATTTGCAAAGAGACCGAAATTTCTCTAAGAAGCTGTGCAAAAGCTTTAGAGGGTAGTTCGATTTGCTGAAGGAAGAAGACATTTTCAGTTCTAGAGGCTGGGCAGAGGTTTTAGAGGGTCGGAGAAGCATTTTCCTAGTCAGTAGTAGGCAGGAAGGCTTGATTTTCAGTTGTTCCGAGCAGTGCGAGTGTGGTTAGCGTGAGTGCAAGAAATGTGAGTGCGGGCTAAGCGTGTAGCAAACTGCGCCAAAGTGATGTAGAAGTTGTGCAGGTCTAGGTGGACGACTTGATTTTTAGTGGAAGTCAAGTGTCGGGATTGCTCGGAGTGAGGGTAATTTCTTTCAAGAAATTTTTGCTAGTATTTTCTCTGCATGATTGTTAGTTTTCGGCATCCAGATTGTACTAAGAATTTCACTGCTGCTTAATAATATAAAACCCTCAGCTGTTGCACTAGTTTTCCCAAGTTGGGTTTTTTCAGAGACTTTTGTCTAAAAATAATTGTGTCTTATTTCATGTGTGTGTTAGCATTTCTCAGTTTCCAGCGCTATTATTTTCTGTAGTTTTATTTGTGAAAGTTGCAGTGTGATTTATTCGATATTTTCCATATCAATTAAATTGTTAAATTAATTAACAGTTAGAAGAATAATTTCTAGTTGTTGCAATAGGATTTCAGACTTGAAATTTTCACATGGTATCAGAGCAGATTAATCAGATGGGGAAGCTCAGAAGCGGAAACATAAATTCGCTGTTAAGAGGGAGCAACATGACAAATAGACCCTAAGCCAGGCAAATCGAATTGCTGTGCAGATCAATTTTTCAGTGCAAATTGAAAAATTCAGCTTGCTAGATTGAGTGATTCTAGTGGGCAAAGGGAGTAGCAACTTAGTATTTTTGTTGGGCAGATTTCTTGTCTAGGCACAGAGGGTTTTGCAACTGTTTGCTAGAGCGGAATCCATGCCGAGTGGAAGAGAAAGTGCACACACAGAGAGAGTTTTCTCTTAGATGGTTTCTAGCTTTAGAAATCCAAATTTTCTAGTTGCAGACGCAGGTAGAACCATCAAGCAGGACTACGTATTCCAAAAGGGAGTGCGAGTAGCAGAAGCAGGGCTGCAGGAAAAAGAGGAAATTTATGTTCGTATTCTCCAGATATTTGAGTTTCACAATTTTTTGCAACTTTGTAGAGGGGGCTGTACACGATTTCCAGAGAAGGTCGTACGAGTTAGTCAGGTTGTAGATTTAGACAATAGTTTGACTTCCAATTGCTGGAGGAAGTGTGAGTTGTCTAGTACAAGTTGCAAAGAGAAGGAAGGTCCCATTCCGGGACTAGGCTTGAAAAGAGATAGTTAGGCACCAAATCCAGGAAGAGTATGAAACTCCAGAGTGTCGAATGGGTAGGATCCATGGAAGAGCAACAAATTAGATCTAGTTGTTGCAGATTTTCTCACATGGATCAATATCCTTGCCACGGGAGCCCAACAAAATCAGTAGCAGGAGAATCGTAGTGTCAATAGGTGCAGTCAGTCATTCAGATGACAACTGCGTAGTTAGTTGCAATCAGTACTCGAGAGCCAGTTGCAAAACTATTTGCAGTGACACAAGCAGCGAATTTCCTAATTGTAGGATGCAGGAGTAGTTCTAGCTAGGAGATTCCTAGCGCAGAGCTATGCAGTCCAGTTTCTAGTGCAGGAGGACAGTGTGAGTTGCCAGGAGGGAGCAAAGAGATTTCCCATAGGGAGGTTGGGACTCAGAGGGAGTCTAATTTTGGAGGGAGCATTCCTATGGAAGCTAGTACTTTAGGATCTGGGGAGATTAGACTCATTATTGCAGTAGTTGCAGTAGCAGTTTGAAAGCATTAGCAGAGCAGTGGTAGCAGTAGTATGAGTAGATCAGATTTGCAATGTTTGTAGCTATACCTCTAGGAGAGAGGTGGGGCGATAAGGAGTTATAGTCCCAAAGTTACAAAGGTTGGGCAGGGTCCATTGAGGTGTCATCCTCATGGATCATTACCTTGCTACAGGGGCCCACAGTTTTCAGTAGCAGGATGGATCAATGCCAGTTAGATTTCAAGTGATAGTTGTAGACTTGTAGCAGTCAGGTGCTAAGGAGTGGAGTGCAGTGTTGACAACAAAGCAAGTGGCTCAGATGCAGAGTTGGTAGCAACAAAGATTCTTCAGTAGACAGTGCAGGTGCTAGTAGTAGTCAAGACTAGGGAGACAGATGCAACAAACACATTTGATTTAGTATTTAGGATGCTTCTCAGTTGTAGTTGTTGCAGCAACAGATGAGAGGGAGTTGCAATGCAAATGCAGAGTTGGCAGCAATATGACAATGTGGGCAACAATATGTTAGTGTTAGCAGCAGCACAGATGCATCATCATAGTTACGTAGTTATTATCCTTTTTTTAAAATTTCCTAAGTCTAAGCTTAGGAAATCTGGTTAATTAATCAGATTTAATTGAGATAAGGTGTGAATCATCTAGAAACTCACACGAATCGACTCCAGTATGAGCTAGGCCCTTGATTAAGTTTTCATCTTGGCCATTGGAAGTCCAACAAAAGATTATAAGAAGTCGATGGGTAGATGGAGGACAAACTAGTAGTGTGAGCTCCTTGGTAGATCGAGCTAACCAGCTGCAGAGGTCGAGCAAGGAACAAGAGTTCGAACCAGAAGGGCCACAGGTGTCAGAGGGGCAGGGATAGTGAAGCTGAAGGAAGACTTTCCAGATCCAACGAGTACATTTTTAGAGAGGCCAAAATTTCTCTAAGAAGCTGCGTAGAGGGAGTACAAAAGCTTCAGAGAGTAGTTTGATTTGTTGAAGGAAGAAGATGTTATCAATTCCAGAGGTTCGGGCAGAGGTTCTAGAGGGTCGAAGAAGTGTTTTCCCAGTCAGGAGTAGGTAGGATGGCTTGGTTTTTAGTTGTTCCGAGCAGAGCGAGTGCAGGCAACGCGAGTGCGGTTGAGCATGTAGCAGACTGCGCCAGTGATGTAGAAGCTATATAGGTCTAGGTGGATGACTTGATTTTCAGTGGAAGTCAAGTGTCGAGATTGCTCGGAGTGAGTGTAGTTTCCCTCAAGAAAGTTTTGCTAGTATTTTGTGTGCAAAATTGCTAGTTTTCGACATCTAGATTGTAGATGAAAGTCTTTCGGATTAATCACATCATTAGGATTGGGTCGACGTTTCGAACCAACTAATGTGGTTCATCCTTAGGACAAGGCGAGAAAAAAATCATACAATCTTTGAGAATAAATAACAGGGATACATCATAGCCCAGTGTCAGCCATTGGAAAACTAGCCGTTGAGAACTAGCCATTGGAGATTAGGTAAATCAAAATTCAAAAAATGGAATTATTTGATATTCTAATTTTAGTTATGAATTATTTAATATTCTAGATTTTACTCAGAATTTCACTGCTACTTAATAATATAAAACCCTCGGCTGTTGCACCAATTTTCCCAAGTTGGGTTTTTTCGAGGACTTTTGTCCAAAAATAATTATCATATTTCATGTGTGTCCTAGCATTTCTTAGTTTCCAGTGCTATTATTTTCCGTAGTTTTATTTGTGAAGGTTGCAATGTGATTTATTCAATATTTGACGTAGCAAATTGTCATGTCCCTTCTCAAATGAATTAGTCACGGGATGCAACAACACAATTTTGGCAGCAATTTTGGTTTAAGAGGAGGACCCCACACGCAGAAACTTAGGAACTATAGGCAGTTCAAATTATTTTTGGCAGCTAGTGGAATGTGGGGGCCATCCATGCATAATTCGAATTTGGCCAATGAGGATGTTGGAGGGAATTTGAGTTAGTGGAAGGAGGGGCCCATAAGAGGCTAAGGGAACCCAAGGTGATAAAAGGGGATGGAACTCTCATTTTCTAGCAGTTTGATTATTTGACAAACAAACTCACTTTGTACACTCTGTTGTTCAGCGACTCTACCAGTGGTTTAGCCACGAGTATTCCGCAGGGAATGTTCAACCTCTTCTTCAAGGGACCATCCATGCTTGCCCTAGGGAGGTTGTTACACAGGAGTTTCCAGGGAGTCCGGTATAGTCACACACTTTAGTCATCAATGCAAGGAGGAACTGCGTATTCCTGGGGAGCGAGAGAACATGCAGGAGGGGTTAGAAATCAACAAGGGGGATTCATAGCGTGCTGGGAGAGCTGGGAATAGACCAAGGGGATTCACAGCTTCCTGGGAGAGCCGAGAGTTGAGGAGGCAACATAAAAAGGCAACTCTACTAGAGTAGCAGCCAACTAGACCAGAGCAACAGTTAGTCGAGATTCTGGATGGAGGTGCTGTGCAGAGGCCATTGTAGCAGCAAACTCGTGGTGCTGGGAGAGCAGTCACCTAGACCAAGGGTCATCCCAGGAGCAAGGATTTAGTCAGTACAGGTGAACCCAGCCTACTTGGGGTATTTTTAGAGGGCTTTGCAGGTTGTTTCCTGCAAGTCGAAATTAATTGTAGCAACTGGGGAGAGACTCCAAGGAGGCCGAAAATGAAAAGTCAAAACCAGAGAAATTCCCTTTTAGGTTTTGGCCAAGGAGTTGGAGGTTAAAAGGATATAATTTTTTGGGTGGCTTTTGGGCACCTTCCAGCAGTTCGAAGTTAGCGGATCAACAGTTTTGTTGGGACAGCGCAGGGCAAGTGGTGCAGCAGCTGAACGACTATCATCTCAGCTATTCCATCACCTAGGTTTAGTCCCGATTGTCCTTGAGACAAGCGTAGGTGCACCACTACATTTATATTGTACCCATTGCTCTCATATTTTATAATACATGGCTCAGCAGTTCCAAATTTTTAGTGTTTTGTGGGTGTTCAATGCATGTTTTTAATTTTATGCTACTGCATTGTTTATTTGTTTAGAATATCACTTAAATCCCCACTTGGGAACATTATAATGGTATCAGAGCCTAATTCTTGGCTCAGCTGTGGGGTTGGTTTCCTATGAGAGGAGCAGATCGGGAGAACATCACTTATTGGAGGCAAAGGTACAGGAGCAGAGAAAGGGAGCTGGAAATTACACTAGACATGGAGGAAAGAAGGAAAACAATGGCCGAAGAGGAGGAAATGACAGAGCCCAAGAGCAGGGATGAGATGGCTTTCGATAGCCTCTTGAGCGCTTTGAGTGACTTGGCCAAAGGGCAAAAAGACATGCTAGAGGAGATCAAATCATAGAGTCGACATGAAGCCACACCTAGAGGGTTTCTGTGTGGAGAGACCTCCAAGGCTTCTCAGCCCTTCGATCATCCCTCACCAGCAGCGCAATGCCCTTCAATGAGTGTGCCCACTAGGGCCACACTACCTTCCTTCGCGCCAACGACGCAGATTGAACTAGCATGGGAGGAAGAAACTCCCTAGATGAGGGATTACTTTAGAGAGTGGTAGGCGATGGACGAATATTTCAAAGAAGCCCTCTCCTTCAGATATTACTGCAACATCAAGCAGAGTGAGAGGAACAAGGGGTACAGAGGATAGGGGGCCCAAAACTATGGGTTGCAGAGAACCTGTTGACTGCTGGAGTAGCACCTGACGATTATTTGACGACTCCATGCCCAAGGATGATCCAGAGGACACTTGTACCATCAGATGTCATCAGTCAACAGAGTTTTTTTAACTCTCCTTCTATCTTCTCATCATATTTCTTCTTTGTACCCAGATTCCACACCCTACGGGGAATTGTAATAAGTGATGCTAGTATGATGTTTCTTGAATTTGTAACAGGGCTAGGATGTGGGACTCGATCAGCAAACGAGTACACCTTGGAGTGTTTTTTTTTATCCGGTGAATTATCCCTTTCGTTTCCTTTCTTTTTTCAAAGGGGGATATTTCTCTGGATTTTTTCACTCGTGCACACCCCAAAGCCGAGGTGACGGTTTGAAGATTGAGCCCCTGACACATCTTAGTGTCTAGGGTCGATGTATATTACCATACTAGATCACATGAAAAGTTTCGTGGAATTTGGCTAGGTCTAAGTAGGATTTTTTAATAGTTAAAAATTTCCCGCAAAACGGGATTTTTTAATTATTTTTTATGTAAAGGCATAAATAAGTGGCCTTAGGAGATGTCTGGGGCGTATGACCAGTGAAAATTCATCCTCAGAGGCCCAGCATTCTCCTAGAGCCTAATTTGGGGGTCAAAAAATGACTCAGAGTCCCTCAAAAGGCAATTTTTCCAGTGACAGTGGCAAAAATGAAGAAAAAATGCAAAAAAATGAATAATTGGAAAAATTTAAAATTTTTTCCAAAGTCAAAATAAGTCAAATTTTGACATGGAAGTCAAGCAGAAAGTCAAAGATGACGTGGCAAAGCAATGTGGGCCCACCACATGAAGTTTCAACTCAGCTCAACAAAAAGTCAAAGAAAAGTCAAAGTCAAAGTCAAATGGGTCAGCAGGCAAATGGAAATTTTTGAGTTACAACTTTATTTTAATTTTCAAAGGTTGAAAAAAGTCATAAGGTAAAAGTTTAAAGGTTAAATGAATGGGCCCCACTCAAACCCACATAAAACATGATATGCCCAAAAAAATTCCGTACGGCAGCCATCTCAAAAATTAACGTGGGCAGGTTCAAACAAATTGCGTGGGCAGTCTAACGCTGGCCCACACACAGCAATTTAATGCACAGCCCAGTCAAAGTTTATGCACAGCCAGTCAACCAACCAATACGCTGGCCCACAGTCCACGTGAGCAGTCCGTACGGCAATGAACAACAAATTTACATTGGCAAGGATATCAACAGTTTAACGTGGCAGCCAGTCAGCAATATATCACAGCATCCACGTGGGCATGTTCAGCAGTTAGAACAGCAATATCAATAGCAGCAGTTAATGTGGGTAATTTCAGCAAGTCAACGCATACATTTCAGCATTTAAAGCATGTTTATCAGCAGCGTTAGCTGGCAGCCATACACGCAGTTTGCAACAGCAATTAACACAGGTCAGCAGAAATACGTGGGCCCAATCAATTATACATGCAGTTCAAAGGTAGTCCTCAGCAATTAAAACAGCAGTCAAAGGTAATACGCTGATATAAACAGCAGTTTACATCAGTTGGGACAGCATGTTACACAGAAGTTTAAAAGAAGTTACAAAGGCAGCCGATCCATATCAGCAGTTATCTTCAGTCAATCAGCAGTTCAAAGGCAGCCACGTAGAAATCAAGAGCAGTTATCTTCACATTGGGATTGTCATCAAGCCACTTGTCATTTCATTTCTTCATTGGGATCTTCACCTGATTGCCATTTGTCACTGGAATTTGCCTTGGGATCTCCTCCCATTTGCCTATTTATATGAGCCTTGGGCTCTTATTGTAATATCATAGAACGAGCTATTGGGCTGGCGGAGACTCTGCCGGATTGTGTATTCAGCATTCTTATTAATAATAAAAGTCTTTGGGGT